>CAAKHD010003186.1:175680-188221 GCA_901007705.1 Fistularia tabacaria | reverse complement strand
GGCTCGCTTATAGAGATATTTTTTGTGTGTTTGTGTGTGTGGTTGTGTGTGTGTGTGTGTGTGTTTGTGTGTGTGTGTGTGTGTGTATTTCTGTGTGTGTGTGTGTGTGTGTGTGTGTGTGTGTGTAACAATGAGAGAGAGAGATCATAATGGATCACCTCTCCCTAGTCCCACAGAATGGTCAAGGGTCACCACTTGTGATATTTCCAAACTCCTCCCACTCATCTCCAGTGTCATGCCTTGATTAGTCCACTCATTTATACAAGAATAAACACATAATCAAATGAGAACACACTATGCACATGGTTATGCATACACTTGCTTGCACTCAAAACCTACAAATAGCAAACTGTAGTTTGTGAATGAGTGAGGAAGAAAAGGCCCCAACCAGACAAACTCATGGAAGCGGAAAAAAAGATGGCGGCTTGTTGCCTGTGCAGTGCAGATGAGCTGATGAGGGAGAGAGGGGTGTCTTTCTTAATCAGAGTAGTTACTTCCTGATACAAGACATCTGGCTGAACATGGAAGAGTGAGCCAAGGGAAAACAACAGAGAGCAGGGGAGGGTTGACACTAAGAAGGAGGAGGAGGAAGACGATAGGTAGTTCCTGCTGCCGGCCAGCAGTCATCAGAGCCAGATCCATTCTGACCCTCAGGTCAACTCACTAATCAGCCTGAATGACAGGGCCACAGAGGGTGTGTGTGTGTGTGTGTGTGTGTGTGTGTGTGTGTGTGTGTGCTCGAGCATGCATGCGCTTGTGTGTGTTTGAGATGGGGGGGTTATTCGTGCATGTATGCAACAGATTGCCTATGTCATTTTTCTTTAACAAATGTCTCCAGTGTTCTACATGTTTTGGTTTTCTTTGTTGTGCCATTTTAAACTACAGGGCTACAGGGCCTCTTAAGGACTACAACGTTTCATACAAGTAGTAATTAATTTTGTTTTTTTTTAGAATTAATGTAATGAATTGTATATATTTTTTTTTTAATCTTTTTTTTTTTTTTGGACAATGTCCAAAAAATATTGTAAATGACCAACTGCCGTTTCCCACTGTTTCAATGTAAATGGATAATGGAAATTTGGGGAGCAAGAAAATTTTTGAATAATGATGACCTAAAGCAGTTCTGTCATTTACAAATTGTGTTCAATATGAAGGTCATTATGCAACCCCTGTAAACAAGGGCTGTTACAATCGCCAAGTGTTTCTTCTGAACAAGACAGAAGTTGTGTTTATCATCTGATGAGGGTCATTTGAGTGTAAATTTGCAAGGTGTGTTTGTATGCATGTAGCCTTGCTTGTTTACTTTGGCAGCCGCTCCTCTTTGCTTTTGAGCGTCTGGAGGAGGTACAGGACAGAGAGTCTTACGAAAGAGCAAGAACTTGAAAAAGAAGCTGGGCAAGCAAGCAGAGTGGTGACCTGGTGGGGTAAAAGCTTGGATTGACTGTCTTAAGTTGAGGGGAGTTCGGGCGAGTGTTTCAATGCAAAAGTGTGCATGTGTGATTCATTACTCTCACTGAGGAAAATGAAAAGAAGCGTCTGGCCAGGGGCCTAAAGGAAGGAGGAAGAGAGACAGAAAGAAGCAGCAATGAAGGAGAATGAAACACACAAGCAGTTTGAATGAAAGCTTGCATGAAAAAGATATAAAGGAAGAGTTAAGTGGTTGGTGGCTTGAGGATCCACAAGGACTATAGTATGTCCTCACTACGCCTTCATAAATTGAAAATATATATTTTCCTCTTTGTTTTGGTCTTCAGCTGTCACTCGGCCATTGTTCCCTACTGAAACCACTGGTCCCGGAATACAATTTGCACTTGTTTTTTTAACTTTCAAGGCAATGCCAAAATACAGTTGTTACAAAGTAGAACTATGTTGATTTATTTTATTTTATTTTTTCAGTTTCCCCAGTGTTTTTACAACCCGAACCAATTGAATCTTCACCTTTGCAGTGATGATGAGCCACTGTTAGCTGACTGCTTTAAGTTTGGTCTGTTGTCTGGAAGGAGACATTTTTATTCACAAATCTGGAAGTGTGAACCACTATAGTCTCAGCAAAATGTTAAAAGCACCGAAATGAGGTGACTTGTTGCTCTGCATCATGACCATAATGGACCAGGATTCCAGGCGGGGAAAAGGCAGACCTCATACACATATCTTACAAATAGGAAGGAGTAATTAAAAAAATAAAGTTTAAAGCTTAGAAAGTCAGCAGCCTTTAATATGCCCTTTTTGAAACCTTTCAAGAGATCTATTATGGTGACAATACATGGATAAATTTTTCAATAAAGATGTAGCCCTAGTTAATTTCTCCTACTCGCTCCTCAACTCTCCCTCACTGCTTTGCCCTTGTGTTGAAGGTAATGCAGTATTACTGTTTGCAGCTCTTGTAACCAGATGTTGGTGTCCAGAAAGTTCCATCACAGTGAATTACATTTAAAATCACAGTAACAGTCACACACACTGCCCAGTAATGCTCTTCGGAAGAACTAATTTAAAATGACAATACTCCATCACTTTTGATTATTTCTTCTTTTGTTTCGAAGTTCTACAACTGTGGCTCCTCCTGTTCAGCTTTTATAGTTTCACTCCCGTCCACCTCTATGCCACTCCTAATCATGTTACCTTTGGATGGGAGAGAGACTTGTGAAATTGTAAGATCATGCGAGAATCAAGCGCTGATTTGCCACACCGTCAGTCCTACCAGATGTTTGTTGTGAGGTGCAGTTGCAGCGAAGGAGGCTAGAGAAGAGATTTGCCCTTCTCTCTTTTGTTCAGGTTTTGGACCATATTTTTAAGAGAATAATGGGTCATAAAAATATACAAAGCTGGGTTTTTTACATTGACTTTATTCGCACATACACTGAGATAATCAGATGTTTGTCTGTGTGTGTGTGTGTGTGTGTGTGTGTGTGTGTGTGTGTGTGTGTGTGTGTGTGTGCGCGCGCGCGCGTGTGTGCGTGTGTGTAGACCAGGAGGTGGGAGACAGCAGCGGCGGCGTGGGTGCACAGGGCTTCTCCATAAGAGCTTCTCCCAAGACCACCCCGCGGTGAGCACACACTCAAAGACACAGATGCTCCCCCTCCCTCCCTCCATCCCCATTTACATTCCTCACTGACCCCCCCTCACCCATCCCCCCGCTGTGCCTTTCCCTCTGCTGGCCCCTCGTCTCCTTTTTCTCTCTCCCTCCCACCCTCTCTCCCTCCCTCCCTCTCTCTCTCTCACATACACACACACAAACACACACACACACATGCGCACAACTCTCCCTTTCCCTCTTACCCTGCAGGCAATTCTCGCTCTGTCAGCCAACGATAACCTGTGTTTTTGAAGGTGGTAACCATCCTTCAGCGGCGGCTGGATTTTCCCCCCCTATTTTAATCACACATGGATGGACAGTCTGATGATATTCATCATCTTCTCCTTTTGGGAATGTTTTCATGGATCTCTCAAGACAGGAATATTGATCATACAAATATATTTTTGTTCACTTCTACCACTTTGTGCGATGGATAATTTCACTTGATGAGGTTGGTTACATTTTCATCAATTGTAGCCATTTTTTAAAACGCTGCACCTGTCAGTTTTACACTTTGTTTTGGGCACACCTTTCCGTCTCCATTTAAAAATCACATATATATATATATATATATATATATGTATATATATATGTATATATATAATAAATTAGACAGGTGAAATTCAGCGATTTATGGTATTTTTATCAAAAGCTGTTTATTTTTTTAATTTAATTACTTTGATAATTTCTGTTCAATTTTTATTTTCATTTGATCCAAGCATAACATTAATAATACAAAGAAAATAATCATTTTCAGCTTGTACTGCTGTAGAATGTAGACTTTTCCCAGTGTATTGCTCCATCCCGTCGCTTAAAGCATCTCCTTCAGGCCTTCACTCTCTTCCACATATACTCTCAACAGGTTGTCTCTGCATGCACACACGTATGCACAAACACATATATTCACACACCACGATTTATCACATCAAGTCAGTCTACTTCCCTCTTTCTGTGTCACTTGCGTGTCCTCTGTCTTCCTCCCTCTCTCTCTCTCTCTCTCACTCACACACACCGACAGAAAGCCTGGCCCTTTTCATTAGAGGCCACTGTAACAACAAATTGATGTAGTTTTATAGCCAGCAGTGTCTATGTTTGTCTGACGTTTATGTTGTGTCGTTAATCTCCCTATTGACCTCTCTATCTCTCCTTTTCTATCTTTGCTCTCACTCGCTCTCCCGCTATTCAGCTCTCCAATTGGTGGCCTGCAGATCCGCTATGACTCCTCAGGGTCGTTGTCAGGGCCAGGTCTGGGGTTGCTAGGGGCGGGGGGAGGCGGCGGTGAGACGCTGCCCCCGGTGGCCACCAGCATAGAGCAGCTCCTGGAGAGGCAGTGGAATGAAGGCCAGAGCTTTCTGCTGCAACAGGGAGCGCAGGGAGACGGTGAGTTGACACACTCAAAATAACACACATGCCAGATGACAAAGGATCTGGTGTCATCATTGGCAAATGACATCTGACATTCACTCTGAATGTCAAAGATTTAGAGTGAATTATTGTAAGTCTTAATGTAATTGAATCTGTGGTTCAAAGACCTTGATGGAAATAGACTAAATAAAACACAGATTTCACTACTTTGGCCTTTTGCCTTTCAGATGCGTTCAAGAAAGTATTGCTGGTTATATAAAGACATTTGTTTCAGTGCTTCTGTTGTTCTATATCAAGCCTATACCCATTTTCACTTGCCCGTTCTTTCCCACAATTTCACCTTTGTATGATTTCTCTGTTACTAGTATTAGATCTGTTTTGGCTCTAATTGTCTGTGTCCCTCCCCTGCTTTTTGCTTCATTCCCACCTTTCCTGTCACCTTATCTTAGTTATGTGCTGAATATCCTTTCATCAATCAAAATAGTATAAACATCGAGTGGTGGCCAAGTTGTTGCCAAAAGTTCAGCTGGGCAAGTCAGGTTTAAGTTCCACTGCTGGTAAATCCTTCCCACTGAGTCTGAACAGGCTCCAGGGTCACTGTTCTGTAGTTGATCATGACCTCTGACCTGCCTGTGGAGTATATCTGTCAACTCAGTCACTTAGCATTTAGTGTAGACATGTGGAGGCTGAGCAGGGACGCATTATTTTATTTCTAGTGGTGCCAGTCAGGCCAGACAAGACAAGACCAGTCCAGGGCTAAATTGAAAACTTAGAACAATGCTCTTTGGAGCTTAAATTGCCAAGACGGCACCACAGTCATAGCTATTGAGTCAAATCTGACCTTGCATCTCTCTACTGATCAGTGGTGGGCATGTTGAAGTCCCTGCATCAGCTGCAGGAGGAGAACAGGAGGCTGGAGGAGCAAATCAAGACTTTGACTATGAAGAAAGAGAGACTGCAGCTTCTCAGCGCTCAGCTATCAGTGCCTTTCACCCCCACTACTGCTTCCTCTGGTAAATACATGCATTCACAAACATACACACATACACACGCACATGCTTGCTTACACACTAACAAACACACGCGGGCAAGGGATTAATGATATTTAGTGAATTAAATTAAAATTTCAGTCGACCCTGGTTATATGATCTATTAATAAGAACACACAGAACTGGTTAAAGTAGCAGGAAAGCAGAATGATAATGAACATGTTTACCTTCTATAACCTACCTTTCATTACATGGAATATACATTATAAAAAAAAAAAAAAATTGTGCGCCCTCCCCTACATGCATAAAGATTTATTGATCTGATGATGAAATTGGATTTTCTAAGACGTGACGACAAAATAATCATTACGGTTGTTTACTTGCATAAACCAAACACGCTCACACACAAATACACAGGAGTGTCTGTTTCTAGTTTTTTTAAAGGGGAAGCTTTGATCATTTTCTGATGAACGGTAGACACATGACAGGTTCACCGCTTTCCACAAGAGCTTTTGACAGATATTTTATGTTTTTTGATTTTCTTTTTTCTTTTAGAAAACTTCAAAATAGCAATAAATTTCCAATTGCAAAACTGCAAAGTAATGTTAAAACATTATCGAGTAAAATATCCCTAATATATGTTGTAGATGTGAAGGGAGCCCAGTTGGGAGCCACTGACTCGTCTTTGCCTGTGGCAGCTCAAGTAAGAAAAAAAAAAAAAAACATGATTAACTCAGTTAGACGGTGATACCAGCAGGTAAACTTTACAAAGTAGAAATGTAAGATATGTGATGAAACATGCTGTTCATGAGCCAAACTGGAAATAGATTGTAAATGGTTTGTCCTCTCTTTTAGGACAGTGCTTCCTGTGGGGGCCACAGCAGTAGTGGCTCCACCTCCTCTCTTTCAACGCCTCCCTCAGTTTCCCAGAGCCCTCCCCAGCCGCAGCTGAATGGGGTCACCACAGTGGGGACGGCCTCAGCTACGCTGGGTGGGGTAGCGGGCCTGATGGGGGCTTTTGGAGCGGGGAGCACACTGGGCATGGGGGGGATTGTCAGCACTTTGAACGGGGTGATCCAGGCACCGACGGGAACCGCCAGCCCGCACACAACCTCAGCAGCCACGGCCGTCACACTGCCTGTCAATAACAGGTAGAGCACTTTCCCCAGCGCTCTGCGCACTTTGTCTCGATTCCAAGCCTGTTTTTAAGATGATAGCAGGTTCAAACCCCTTTGCTTAGCTTGTGCTTCTTAATCTTAAAAGCTTTGTTACATCCAAATTCCACCGAAAACATTCTGACAGTGTCGTCTGGTAACACCATAACATGTCCTCGTGTGTGGATTTGATCAAGTCTTCTTGTCTTTTGTTTCCCTTTTCGCTTGTGTCTTGGATTGTAGCAGCTCAGGAACTAATAAGAGCAGGTGAGAGGAGTGTATGCAGCTTCCAAGCAGTTTCAAGTGTGTCGGGAGAATTTTGTGTGAATTTTTAGATTTATGTCATGTTTTTTCCTGCTTCTTTGCACAGAAGCCCAGACCAGATTTTTTTTTGAGTTCTTAGTTTTTAATCTTTGTTTTGTCTCATAATAGCCCTTGATCATCTAGCAATTCAAAATTGTCTATCATCTGCTTTCTTGATCTGCAGTCAGCAAATTTCTGGCTGGATGTTTATTTAGTTTGACTCAGTTCACCTTTTTTTTTCCATTTGTCAGTGCTGCACGGCTCGGCCTGCTGTCGGACCAACAGAGGCTCCTGCTGCAGCAGCATCAGCTTCAGCAGCTGCTGTCCTCCCAGCCTTCAGCGGTATGACACACACATACACACACCCACACAGCCCCTCTCTACATCAACAATGTAACACACATAAATACACACAAAGTTTTCTCCGTTATCCTCTGGACAATCACCACGCTTATTTTCTTTTTCTTTATTCCTCTCCCTGTCACTTGTTTGGTGCTCTTTCAAGGAGCTCTTTCGTTGAATCCCTCCCCTCCCTCACCCCCCCCTTTTTTTTCTCCCCCCTCCTGAAACATTCCCTTCATCTTATATTCTTCATTCTCCTTATTTTTCCTCCCTTTTTTGTTCCACATTGCCCCTCTTCTTCCCACATCCTAGGAGCAGCAGGTGTTACTCTATCAACTGATGCAGCAACATCAGGACCTCCAACAGCTACAGTCCCTGTCCTCCGCAGCCCAGATTCCCTCCACCCCGCTCTCCTCCGCTCAGTTGCCCATCAATAACCTGCTGCCCAGCACTCAGAGCCAGGGCCAAGGCGGCATCACCACCAACCCCTTCCTGGCACTACAGCACGCACACAGTGACACACACACCTCAGGGGCGCAGAAGCCGCGGCTGGCCGAGAAGGCTGTGGGCATTGTGGGGCAAGAGAAGACATGACAGCAGTTCCTGTTAGTGTTTTCGGTTGATGGTGATGCCCCCCCACCCCCCCAAATATTTATGCAGAGTTTGGGGCAACTGTCGGTCAGTATATGTGTAATAAAAAATTTCAGATGATTGTCAGCAAAAGTTAGCAATAGACAAAAATGACTGACTTTTTGTCCTTTGCAGCCACTAACTCACATTAGTCAGCCTTGCCAGGTTTATTTTTGCATTTCCAGATTAGCGTGTTCTTTACACATTATGTGTAGATTTATACTATTTCCATCCAAGTTTGATGTCTTTTTATCTTTTGTCACTGTTGAGATGGGTTTTTTTTTCTCACTTGTAGCAACTTAGTGTATGTTAATGTCATTCATTAGCACCAGAGCACATGGTGTTTGTCATGCGTTAGTAGAACGCTCTACTTTGCTTCCACTAGTTTACTTCTTTATCTTCATCTTTTTACTACTTTCTTGTGGGTATTTTTTTCTGATTTTCTCTTGTTTCTTGCTGTGAAAGTTTTTTTTTCCCCTGTGTCTCCCCACCCCCACCCCGACCCAATCCTCTGCATGCACTCCCCTCTCGGTCTGGTCTCTCAGCTGCTCACTCTCTCAGGGGCCTAAGCAAACCAGAGCCGTGCATGCAGCACGCAAGCCAAGCGCACACACCAAACTTACAAAGACGGAAAGAAACACATAGATGCATACTGAAGAATAAATCTCCTCACTGCAGGACTTAACAGTAGCCAGACATATGTTTGACATCTCCCTTGCAGTGTTACAGGCTTGTGAAATCTCCCACGTTCTCCCACGTTGTCTTTCTCTGCGTCTCTTTAAGTCCATTTGTGTAGATCCATTATTGTCAGCAAGCCAAGCCTGGTGTGGTCACCGTAGAAGCCTTGCTTTTGACTCCTCTCTGGGCCAGATACAGGGGGCTCACTCAGGGACCTGTAAGCCAGAAGAAAGTTTAATGTTTTGGAGTGCTGCATAAATTCACATAGTCAACATTTTAAAGATAATAATACTATTAATAATTATAATAAAAACAACCCTATCGTTTGTGACTGCGTAGAAGTTATTGCGTTTCATCTTCTTGAGTGAGCCCCTTGCAGCACCTACCTCTTGAGCAGGACCAGCCTATCAGGACCTAAAGGGCCAACAGCAATGGCCACTTAAAAACCCCGCAGCAGTCTGGACTGGCCAATCAGGGTCCAAACCCAAGTGCCTGAGGCCAAGCGGGGAAGGCAAGATTAATTCTTTTTTTTTTTCCCCTTTTTTTTTTTTCCATTCTACCTGTGTCCCTGTCATTCAGCCCAATTTTCACAGTGCTACTGGTTATTAAGCTGCGTTGCTAAGGCAACAGATTCAAAGACACAAGGCAACGTCAAGATGCACGTTCCAGTCTTTAATGAATACCAGGAAATATTCTGCTGCATTCTCAAATATCAAAGCCAACTTTGTATTGTGCTTTTTATTTATTTGGACTTTGTTCTTGTTTTTTTTAAAGGGTGTGAGATGATATATTTTAAAAGCCCTCTGGTGTTGCAATTTAACATCATTTTGTACTACTGTGTAAAGGTTTGTCCTTTTTTTTGCTCCATACAGTCTAATCTTGCTGTAAACCCTTTTATTGACTTCTCTTTTGTGTCATGTGTTTGAAATGTAGAAGCTACATGATAGTTGGCTGATTAGGGGTAGGGGGTGGGCAGATGTAGGTCTTTGTAAAAGGGGGTTGTCATGGGATATTTGGTGGCACAATTTTTACCTCGTTAAGTGTAAATAGATTGTTCTCATTGGCCACTGTTGTACATAAGTGATTGTGATTCGCTGTGCTGGTGTGAAGGAAAGCCAATGAAGCCTCAGTTTGTATGTGTGAATCTTTCGGACCAGACAAAAAAAAAAGGTTGACGGTGACTGGACAAGCAAAATATTAATTTATTTTTATATGTGCAGGGACATTGTGTTTCTTTAAGTTTTGCACCATTTTCTTGATGAGAACTCATTTTATACTCTGAGCACCGTGTTTTCATCTGTGCACACATTTGTTCAGATCAGTTTTGTACAAGTGGAAAATAATTGGAAGGGAGCGGTCTGATGTTGTATTACAAATCACAAAATTAAAGAAACACTCTGCATAAATTAATAAGAGTGTCAATTTTTTTTTTTTTTTATACCTCAAAACTTTTTGTAATAAACCAAAATTTCAATTTGAAATGTCATTGCAAATTAAGTTTATATAGATAGTAAGATTAATTCCTATGTTTATCTTTGGCATAGAAATTTGTATAAGTACCGTAGGTTAACAAGGTTTATTTTTTAAATTACTTTATAATTTTTCCTGGTTGGACCAAAAATAGACATTTTAAACATGGAAACATGGGGAAGGCTTAACCAGTCATTTCCCCTTTCCTGTGAGGCCTCAATGGAAAATTATTTTACTTTAAAATTGAATAAAAGTAGGAAAGACAATACAAAATGTTATGGGGAAGAAAAGAGAGGAAGTAATGCAACACTGGAAGCCATTGGTTGTATCGGAGCCGAGGAACGTGGCAGGACACAAAGCAAGCATGGAAGGAGTGCCAATAAGTGGCTGAAATCTTTAAATTTAAATCATGAGCTTCAAGGGTCCCGTTCTTACAAACATGCACATGCACACACCCCCACAGCTGATGACTTCCAGCTGCCAAGATACGCCAGTGTGTGTGTGTGTTAAAAGGTGGGAGTACATCTGCTTCTGCCCTGGTAATTAAAAGCTCACTTTCCTCCACCCCACCACCACCCCTGTCCCAAATACCCCCCATTTAGTAGTACCACTACCCCGTTTGCACTCACTGACAAACACACACACATACACTAACCTGAATTCAACACCATAGCCCCCCCCACCGCACCGTTCTTTACGGAGCACTTGCTTGCTTACCCCCAAGTACACCCCCAGCCCCTTCAACCACACACATACTATCAGCTCTGTCAGTCAAATCCAGGCTGTTTAAATAGCATCCCCCCACATACGCACAGTCACACAACCACCACCCAGGACCTTCTCTTTTATAAGCCTCCACCGTCAATGCCCCTCACACCACACACACACACAGCAGAGTTGCCATGTCCATCATCGATCACCATAACCCAGAAGTCTTCCCCAGGGGTTGGGGGTAGGGGGTTACCAGCTGATGCAGGACCCCTATGTACAGCCTGACCAGGTGCCTGATCGCAAAGTCAAAACATTACTAAGCCCTGGTGTAATACAGGAGATCAGTCTCTCTCTCTCTCCCACACACACACACACTCAGAGTAGATAGCAGGCCAGCAGGAGGGTTAAGCCCTGGATGATTAGACAAATGTAGGGCAGATATCTGCAGCTTCAGAGGCCAGCTGAGCTGCTGTCACAGAGCAATGCCACGACTGGGCGCACTCATCAAGTTTGTCTTTATGCTTTTCGCATTTTACTTCCCATTATGCAGTTTAACTGATTTGCATTCCCTTCGGGCCCTCCAGGCGCCCAAGACGAAAAAGTTGGAGGGCAAAATGGCAACTGAGATAGCAACAGAGAAAAAGTGGATTTTAGGATAAGCTTGATTATATGTTTTTTTCTTTCAAAAGACATCTTGAAATGGCTATTTAAATAAACCATCCATGCCTCTGGCATAAACTGTAAAGAAAGTTATAACCTGTAAGTCAAGGAGGGATTTTTATAATTACATGGTTTAAATATTTTTGAATGAAAAAATGCTTACATTTTGGGTTAATTTTTTTTTCTTTTTTTTTTATCTTATTCTAGCAAAAGAGAGGGGTTCCTTTTAGAAAAATAACGTCTATTAAACCGCAAGCTGCCACTGAAACCACACACAAGATTGTAACACAAATATATGACAATCATCAAGCCAGAATCTCCCAGATTCATTTTCAAACGTTTTTCCTCTTGCATTTTTCACTCAAACGCAAACATAGTGCAGCTTGGGAGTTCCTAGTAAAAGCAAAGCCAAATAAAAAGCTATCTAAGTACCGTGACTTATTTCTGCACAAGACTTCGAGCCATATGTTTTGTAATTTACTTAAATTATTTAATTAGACCTCCGCCTCAAAGGGAGAGAGTAAAAAGCAATAAAAATGAAAGAGGCTCCAGTGTAATAAACCATTAGCAGGAAGAGGCAGCCGTTGGTGTGTACAGTAATGCAGTGTAAATCATCACAGAGTGGCTGTCATTAGGAGGCTTAATCCTGGCCAGAAACCTGCAGTCAGCTGCCAGGGGCCCTGATCCGGTGCCGAGTGGAACCAGATCCGGCACACAGAGGTGTTTAGGGCCGAGGCAGGAGGAGGTGGAGGAGGAGGAAGGGTGCAAGGAGAGGGAACAGCTGAGGTGATTCCCAGAGAACCAAGGCCTGTGTGTGAGGGTCTGTGTGTGCTTGCACACTCCATGCCCATGTTCCCCACACAGGTCTCTCTCCTGTAGGATAATGGTGGAGAAGGGAAGCAGCGGGACTAAGCTTCATTCCTCTTCATTCTTCGGCAGCTTGTATTCTTCTAATAAGTGACAGTCCCCTGTCGCCGTCGCCCCCCCCCCCCCCCCCCCCCCCCCCCCCCCCCCCCCCCCCCCCCCCCCCCCCCCCCCCCCCCCCCCCCCCCCCCAACCAACAAATGTATTCCCAAAAAAAAAAAAAAAAAAAACCACATCGTTTTTTTATAAGAATATTATTTTTTTTTTTTGGTGACAAAAATATAAAATATATACCATTTTTT
>CAAKHD010003186.1:162692-173138 GCA_901007705.1 Fistularia tabacaria | reverse complement strand
AACCTGAGAGGCATAAAGGTACAGACCAAGGGCTGGTTGTTTTCCTGTACACAGGCATGTGTGGGTGCGTGCATGCGTGTTCCCCCCCCCCCCCCCCTTTCTCTCCCACCTTTCCACAGGCCTCATTTATTATGCAGACTGGAGACCCCTGGGCTGAAGGGGAAGGTTGGTGTGTGTTTTTGGAAGTTTGGGGGTGGGGGGTTCACAAGAGAATGCATGCACAAAGAAACACACACAGCTGATTCTCACAAATATGCGCTGGAAGAGGTATGAATGCTGCAAAGAGAGGGAGAGAAGGGACTGTTGTTTGGCTCATAACAGATTTTTTTTTCTGGGTGTTTTCAGGGTTTGCTATAGGTTACCGAGTGCGTGCTGTATTTTTAGACGTCTGTGTTTAGTCAAACAGACCTTGAGAAACATACAAAGGTTCTGGCGTGTCTGTGTCTCTGCTAATTTGTAACTAAAGTCATTTCCTCATTGGGAGTGAAAGCGAGCAAGAGCGAAAGAGTAAGAGAGAAGGAACGAGGAGAATACAAAAGGCCTCTCTTGCCGGACTGTAAATGCATCTATACACAGAAAGAACCAGTAGACATGGTGTGTGATTAGTTTGTCACAAAAATGACACATGAAAAGCAGCTGTGGCATCTGGATCTCCTCAAACAGGGGAGAGGAAGAGAACTGATTGTGAAGTTTATACGAGGAGACGCATTAAACATTTTCACTGCTGAAGACTCTACAAAATAAGTCTCACGAGTTGGCTGTTAATGAGACAGACTACCCACTTTGTAAATCAAATTATTCCGTTAAGTTACGTAAAAATAATCACCGGCTTCAAAATCAGAGATGAGGTGTGTGTGTACATGTTCACCATAAAACAACGGGCGCAAGTGTTCCGCTGCTTCACTAGTAAAATTACACATCAGAATTACATATGACACACTTGTTATGCAAAAAAAATCCTTATGAGCAAGAATTTTGTTATTTACCACTTGATCGTCATTACTGACAGGCTACAGTATGTTTAACTGTTGAGTCAGAGGTTATTTTTAAATGCTTCCTCGTAACTGGTAGTCACTGTGGCGCATGACACTGAAACCAGTAAAGTAACCAGCTGTCAGATAAGAGGAGAAAATGTAGCAGATTGAGGAGCTTAAATGGCATAAAAATCAAAAAGGGCCGATCTGGTCTAGTAAAGTCCATATTATTTTACTAAAAACTATTTTTTGATATTTTGTCTATTGCAGTCAAAAGCTCTGTTTTTTAAGCTGCTTGAACCCTGTCAGATCTGAAAGACATAAGAGTGTGACTCCCAACACTGCCCTGACATATAATACCTGATTTCCATAAAAGGCTGTTGCTAAAAATTGCATTCCATGAACCTGGGAGGTATTTTTGTATCACTGCATATTATGTATATCAATTATAGACTGTGTGTGTATGTATACACACACAATATATATATATATATATATATATATATATATATATATGTGGGGAGGGTATGTTTATTCAAACATAAATGTATATGTATGTCTCTGTTTTATGTGTGTGTGTGCGTGTATATATATCAACATATATGTGTGTGTCTGTTTTTTGTTTCTTTGTGTGTGTGTGTCTGCATATATAAACCCACATATATGTGTGCATATATATATTATATACCCACATAAATGTGTGTGTCTATATTGGGAGGTACTTTTGCATTACTGCATATTTTATATACAGACTATATACATTGTGTCATTGTGTGTATGTATATACACACACACCGATATATATCTTTGTGTGTGTGTGTGTATGTGTGTGTATATATATAATGCAGACTGCACTATTATGCAGACTTATAATTATATATATATATATATGTATATATATGTGTGTGTGTGTGTGTGTGTATATATATATATATATATATATATATATATATGATTATAATAATATAATCATAATAGTAAAATTATAATAATAATAATTATTATGTATATATATATATATATATACACACCGGGGAGTGTATGTTTATTTACACATAACTTTTTTTATTTCGAGTACTGCATATTTCATATATCGATTATAGACTGTGTGCGTATGTATACACACACACAAACACACACATATACAGTTTAAATATATTTATATAAGGGGAGTTTGAGTGTTTATTTAAAGATAAATGTATGTACACCAACAATTAATTGTGTGTATGTCTGTATTTTATGTGTGTTTTTGTGTGTGCATATGTATAGATATACCAACGTTTATGTGTGTGCCTATTTTTTATACGTGTTTGTTGGCATGTGTGTGTAAGTGCATGTATATACACGTATAAGTATGTATATATACGTAAGTATATGTGTGTCCGTATTGTATCCTTGTTTGTGTGCGTGTGTGTGTGCGTGTGTGCGTATGTGTGTTTGTGTGTGTATGTATATATATATATATATATATATACACACGTATATGTGTATATGTGTGTGTCAATATTTTATGTGTGTTTGTGTGTTTGAGCATGCCCGTGTGTGTGTACATATGTACCCACATACATGTATTTGTTTCTATAATTTATGTGTATGTGCATCTTTATATGCACATATTTGTTACCTCCTTACATGTGTATGTCAGAATATATGGGTATATATTGTGTCGATATCTATATACACATATATACGTGTCTGGATGTGTTTGTGTCAATATTTGTGTTTTTGTTTGTGTGGATATGTATTTACACACATATATGTCTATATATGTTTTTACGTACACGTATATGTGTCAGCAAATGGATGTATGTCTAAATATATTTGTCTGTGTGTTTATATGGAAACACATATTTTCCTGTCCATTACTTACCATCGACTTCAAGCCTTGGACGCACATTAGTGCCACAATTATAGAATCTGTGTTCTAATCTTTTAAAAGTCCCAGGGTAATGTTGGAAATGGCCATAGGAGAAGAGGAGAGGGGGATGGAGTAAGGATAAAAGGAGGAAGGGGAGGAGAGAAACTCAATCTAAAGCACCAGGTGCACCTTTTGTCGACATAATCTCCCAACCCTTGAGACTGTGCACACACACACACTGGCCAACATACACAGACTCTCATACATACACATGCTGCTTTTTTTTCCTACCCAGGATTGGACCCCAACTCGGCTGTGATCACATGTGGGAAGGATGCTGGGGTCACTGGGCGGAAAAACAACTTTAACGTTGCATTCTCGCTACACCGTTCAACATCTAACACCTGTCCCTATCCTGCGAGCACCGGTAGAAAGAAAAGGAGAGTCAACATATCTTAAGGGCAAACGCTGTCACATGTGAATGTGAAGCACATGCTCCGTTCGGACACAAGTGTTTTCATGTGTGAAGCAGTTTCTGCAAAGTACTCCCTCATCAGCTCTTTCTGCACATCTGCATCGCTTTTATATTTTCTCCTGTTTTGCGTGTAAGAGCAATATTTGTGCTTTTTTTTGATAAAAAAAAATCAGCAGCTCCTCGTATAACTCCACCTGTGAAGAAGACTCGTATAAGACACAGCTGATACAATTCCACTTTATGAGTGTTGTAGTGTTTATACAGAAGTCAGGTGGTCCATATTATCTTATCATGCCTTCATGCTTTATAGAGCGGGGCACATTAATTTATGTAGCACCTCATCCCGCATAGAACAAAACCACAGCTCTTTAGTGAAATAAATTAAAGAAGACATGAAGGAAGAAATTAAATAAAGACAGTAGCAAGATCAAAGTCCGGGGATCATGGATAGAAAACTTTGAGAACATACGCCAGTGAACAAACCGCCACTCAACTGCAGTTCAAAGCAACTGTAAATAGATAAGTCTTGAGTTAGGGACTTAAAAATAAGAAAACCTTCACTCTGGTCTCACTCCTCAGGAATCTTATTTCGGCGTTTCGGTGTCAGGGGCAACTGTTTTAAGTTTTAACGACCAGGGATTTCTTTTTTTTTCTAATCACATGAAGTGTTTTATGTTTGTAGACAAACACATGAAAATGTTTAAAGAAAGATTATAAAAGCTGAAAACATCTTTATTGCGTATCAGATTTTGGATTTATCAGTAACAAGAGTGGACACTTAAATGCATTCACATGTTTCATGTGTGCTTTTGTGTGTGTGTCTTGACGAGAACAAGCGCTCACACAGTTCAGTAAAAAACAAAAAAAAGACAAAGATGTCATGTCATTCAGACTGCATCCATATGAATTTTAAATACAGCTGAACACTGTTGTGTTTCTTGGTAACTGAAGTACAAAGAACAAATACACAACATACACACATCCCTTAAACCGCACAAGTGAAGGAATAAAAAAACGTCTCTTAGAAACAAAGCACATCGCAACAGAGGGCAGTTAACTTCGAGTTTGGGGGATGCTTTTAAAAAACAGACTTTTACTAATGATGTAAAATCTGCTTAACTACAACTGTCTTATAATAAAAAGACAATGAAAGGGGTATCGATCGAAAAGCTATGAAATGCGTATTGACATTTGTCGGTGGTTAAAGAATGGACAACATGAAGGTTGACCGAGGCATCTGAAAGCTTGAGATGATAAAAACCTTGAGTTGTGCAAAGCCCACCTTTGAATAACATTACAGGCCGTGTTAATCAATGGCTCTGAGCGTGCTGGGAGGGGCAGTGGGGGCATCCCCCTCTCCTGCCCCCCCGCCCGCCACCTCATCCCTCGTCCTTTTAAACTCAACCCCTAAACTCAAAGCCCCGGGTGCAGATGGAGCCAAGGACAGAGCCGGCTGCTCATTGTGATTTAATCTGGCACTGCCTCTCCCTCCACTGCAAACATCAAATATGGCCTTCTTATCAGGCCAGTCAGGCTCTATCTATCTATCACCAATCAATATCCCCTTCTCTGCGTGTGTGTGTAGACTTGTACGTGAGTGTGTGCATATGTGTGTGAAACAGGTCTCCAGGGCAGTGCTAACTAAGGTCAAAGATCAGGTAAAACCCTCCAGCGTGGAATGACAAATGTGACCCAGGGAAAAAAAACACGATAAAATAGAAAAGAGACAGGAGGCGGATTTATAGAAGTTGTGCGTGTCCTAAACAGCACATTGAAAAACGCCGGGAACGTTTATTATTATTGTTATTTCTGCAGCAGGTAGGATTCCACCTCAGGCCATCCCAGGTCAGCTTTCCTGACCGGACCCCAGGCCGGAAACAATGGGCTCGAAGCCTCCTTTTTCTGAACACACGCTCGGCAGCGTCGGGAAGTGCAGCTGAATTTCAAAATCTCCTTCTGCCCTCTGACGTGAAAGGGGAACCGAGTTGTCGCGCTTGCAAAAAAGGGCACTTTCTCCTAATCTCGGACATCACATCACACGGTAGGGAAAAGTATGAATGTTGTGTGTGTGTGGGGGGGTGCTGATATGACACCGCTTCAATTCACTGGTATACAGCTCCATGAAGCTACAGAGAGAGAAAGAGAGACAGAGCGAGAGAGAAAGAGAGAGAGCAAGGGGGGCAATCCTTTGTTCTGTCAAGGACTTAACACAATCAGAGTGTACAGTGTGTCAGGAGCACACAGGCATATATCAACTTCAATCTCTTTTTAATGAAAAATCCTGCCCTCTCTAATATGTGCAAATTAACCTCTTCTCCTCCTTCCCTCCATCACCTCATCCCTACCGCCACCCCCCACCCGGTGCAGCCACCCCTCCTCGCTGGGGGGGGGTGTCTCTCTCACCCCCTTCCCTCTTCTTACCATATCCTCTCCTCCTAACCCCTCCTCTCCACTGTTCATGGTATCTTTATAGACTCCACCTTTCAATTAGCTTGTTGCATTTCTAAACCCCACCCCAACACACACAGAAACCAGAAACACACACACACACCAATAACATAGATCAATAAGCTGTGACAAAAACCTACTAAAGTGAGTGTCCTGTAACAGCAGAATTCAAAATTCACCCTCATCTTTCCCTTCTGTCTTCAGTTATCATCCCCCCCTGGCCCCCCTGAACACACACCCACACCGAATCCTGCCATTACCCTGATTATCCTCATGAGTTGGTCAGATCCTCGCTCCTAATTCTGCCCATGCTGACTGTAATGTAGAAATTACACCTAATGAGGAATTTTTAAAAACACGGCGTCCGCTCCGTGCCGCCAGCCCCACCGAGGCTCCCTGCCTTAATGGATTTCCTGGTATGGAATCTATTTTTCCCCCCCTTCTGCCCTGCAGGAGGTCCAGCTAGCCATCACCCCCCCCACACACATACACACACACAGACACACACATACCACTCCCACGCCCTGCGCCCACCAACAGCAGCACACGCACACACATACACACTCCACTAATTGGGGGAGATTGGTTCAGGTGAAAAGAAGTCATAATCATTGTTTCTGTTGCTAATTTAAGTGGTGAAGAGGCTACATTTTTGAATCTTACCAGATAAGAGTGCCAATTGTTCCCTTTTTTGTTTTCTTTCCTTTTTTTCCTCTTCACCCACCGGTTCCGCAAAGTCAAACAGTGATGATTGAATTTCTTCTCTGTCTCAAATCGGGCCTTGGGAAACTCACCCAAGTGACGATGAGGAATAACATGATGAGGAATGCAACCTGCCAAAATAACTGCACGAACCAAATAAATACCTGCATCAAAGTGTTTTATGGAGTGTTTTCTGCAAATTGGAAGGTGGGAGGACGGGACAGGGGGTAAAAAAAAATCCCAGTCAGACCAGCACACATGCAAATCAAAGCCATCGACAGCTTGCGATGAAGTGAGACGTCGTGGCATAAACAGAATGTGCCGTTACCATGGAAGCCACTTTCACCTCACGGGCCTGAGAGAGACGGGCCTGAGACACAGGAAAACACAAAGAGCCTCGGAGACAGGGAGGGAGTGACAGGAAAACAGTAACAGACACAGAAAAGGGACAGTGCACGCTTTCTCCTCGCCAACATTTCATGGCTTTTCAAAGTATCTCCTTTCACTACTTCCCTCCTGCCCCGGGAAGAATATTTGTACAGTACGAGTTCCAAGACAAGAAAAATTCATTCAAACTGCATTTAATAGCCGAGTGAACATTCACGAGTTTAATGAATGCATCGCAAAGCACCAGAATCTGACATACAGTGGAGGGTTTTGTGGTATCAGGAGCTACGTCTCTCCTGTTTTTTTGTTTTTTTCTTGGGCCCTCTTTTAGTTTTTGGCCCATCTGCTACAGGTCACATTTTCGACATCATATGGGTCTGTGAAAAAAAAAGGACATCAATCATTGGTACGGTGATTTATTGAAAGGGCACACCCAGTGTAAGTTAGTTTATTTAAATCTTCGGGGGGAAAAGTAAACAGGAATGTCATTTATTGCTCCTTTTTTTATTGAAGGCATGCCTTCATAGGCAAACATTTTCCACACGTTTTACTTTATGAGAGAACAAAAACACATCGTTTTAAAAAAAAAAAAGCACAGTCACTCAGTTAAATCCAGAATAAATCCCTTCCCGTATTTCTTGTATGACGCTGAGCGTCCACTTCACTCAGCAATTTTGTCCCAATCATGCGAGTCACAGGAAGCTGAGCATGGCGACCTGCTCGTGTGACATCAGAGAACCTCTCAGACCGGCAAATGGCAGCTGATGCCCCCGCAGCTATTTCCCCTTTATGTTTAATAACAATGGCAAACAATAGAAACCTGTATCTTTTGCCTGGAGGTGAAAAGACAGTCGACCTCGCCTTGCATTTTAAATATAAGACTTTTTTTCTTTTAATGAGCACGAGCACCGGAAGAGAAGGGGGCATCTGGGGCCCATGTGTCACTGTTTGAGAAATGCTGGGGTTTTCGAAGGCGCTCTGTCTTGTCCACCCTGAAGCCCGATTGCTGCCAAGCAGGAGAAGCAACCAGACGCCGCGCTTTCTCCGGAAAGGTCAGATGAGCGAGGCTGTTGCAGTGATGCTAGCTTTGAAGGCTTGCCAGGAGGCTACAGGAGGTAATCAGAGGAAAATATGTCCTCTCCTCCTCCTCTTCTTTTAGACCTCCATTAGACCAACCTGCCTCTATCTGAGAAAATTGATTTTCTCCCTCCCCTCCCCTCTTCTCTTTTTTTTTCTTCTTTTCAGGTTCCATTTGAGGCTTGTTCATCCACTCTGAAGAGCAGTTCTGCGAGAGAGCTGGAGAAAAAAGGGAATAGTTAGGCCACGACAGGTTGTTCACACTAATAGTTACCCACCCCCAGCAGCAGCCACCCCGGCTGGGGTCTCGGCCACGTCATCCATGTCTCATGCGCACACACACACGTACACACTCACACCCAGGCCTGCAGTATTTTACTTTACTCATCTGCCTAATCCTTTCCTTCCTCCACTTGCTTGTTCATCCTCCATCTCTTCCTCTTTCTGCAGCTCTTGACACCTCCTCCCCCGACCCAATGCCCCGTCCCGCTCTCCTCCCTCTCATAGAGCCAGGTCTCGGATCAATGCACCATTGATTTTCCTATCAATGAACATTAGTATGGATCAGACTTCTGCTCGCGCCGCCCAGCCCAGAATCCTACACATGCACGCATGCAATACACACACACACACAGCCGAAGAATGTCAGTTGCCACAGGGACCCCAGATTTCATCATTGCTCAGCTAGGAGCATAGAAAAAAGGATGAGCTCTACACAAAGGGAAACATCAAGAAAAGACAGCAATAGAAATGAAGCAGGGTGGATTGATAAAGGGGTGGCTCTAGTTGGAGGCACCAGAGCCAATCAATGCAAGGAATGACAGAAAAGGGAAGGAAATGAAATCAGACCAAGTGGGGTAACTGTTTGTTTCCGCATGGAAAAAAGAAACAGTCATTGGTCAACTGGCTGCTTGTCAATTCACCACAGAATAATTCAGGTTGATTGGCAACCAGCTTGGGCTGTTGATAAAGGCTGCTAATCAGTACGGTGAATGGATGCACGCGCTTTATACACCTTTAGTTCTCTCCACCTCTCAACATGTCTGCTTCCTCTCTCACCCTATAATGGGCTACGAGTCAGGTGGAGATTGACACTTTTTTCCTTTTTTTTTTCTCCCTACGCTCCTTTTGTGTCTGACATTGTATTCATTCCACACAATCCGACAGCGGCCTCTCTGAGAAGCTGTTTCTGCGCACATCAGCTTCATTTTGCAATGGGGGGACAATGACACCCGGCAGTGCCATCTTCATCGGATTCGTCGTGTGCCGTGGAGATAATTGGTGCCGTTAAAGATGCTTCTAATCAACTGTTGCCTTCTTGCATCGACTCCCATGAATCTTCATTCTTTTTTATGCGGGGCAGGCCAATGTTCTCCCCTGATAGTTACATGTTCACATAGTAGTGAAGCAGTGAGGGAGAGGCGTTCGGGAGTTTGCTTGATGGAACAAAGGAACATCCCTCTTTGGGAGCACAAGCATGAAAGTTGATCCTCAGTTAAGACCCCCTGTAGAAGGAAACACAGAAGCCTAAGGGCTGTCCTTTGCCCTGCCTGATTGTAAAAGGTTTTCATTTGGGCTGCATTGGAAGCCTGCAAGTGTGTTTGCGTTAGCATGTGTGTGCACATGTATGCTCGATCTCAAGATTTGACTTTATTCAGAAAGATTCACCAACTTGGCTTTTATAACTTTTTCAATTTTCATCGCAACTAAATAACCAGCTAATATTACCCTCCTTTGACCTATAACGTTTTTTTAGTTTAAAACACACACACACACATGCCTTTCTTTTTCTTTTCCTTGCAAGAATCTGTTTTCATTACCTTTTTTTAATTCAACCTGCTGGTTTTGCCTCTGAAGAATTTTAATCAGTGTTTTGTGAATGAGGTCAAAGGTCACCCCACTGCTCACTGCTAAAACTTAACCATATACACCCAATTCAAGTCACAACATTGCAGAATTAAGACGCAAACATTTATGCAGATCATTTTTTTAAACTGAGGCTGACCGTTAAAATACCTGTGGAATTTTAAATAAACTTGTCGCATTAAAATTTTTATTTATTTATTTATCATCCCTTATTATAATTCAAATTCCAATGAAAAGTTGCTGTGTCTTTCTTTCCATGCTGGAAAATCTAGAAACATTTTTTGGGAAAACGCACACACACACACACACACACCTGTGGCAGGCTGATGTCTCGGGTGACGTGTCACCGGAACCAGATAACCTCTTGAACCACAGAGCTCACCCCCTTCTCATGGATCTCCTGGATGTCATGTTTCTAACCACACAAAAAGAAACCCCAAAAGTACCCGGACCTTAAACGCACCACCACGCCAACTGTCGGAGAGGCGTCGGGAGCGCAGACACCCTCTGATCCCGAACCGGCTGGGACGTTCGAAGACTAGCGGTTTAGCGGGATGCAACAGTTTCAGGGGACCCGGTGTGATTTATGGTCCGTTTTCCCAGTCCGGTGGGCTGGGGGGGGGGGGGTCGGGGGCTCCAGGCGAGGGGCGGGGGCACTG
>CAAKHD010003186.1:77422-135746 GCA_901007705.1 Fistularia tabacaria | reverse complement strand
TTCCCCCAACGCCGCGCCTGCCATTGTAACTAGAAAAACCAATCACCCCCCTGATTTTTTTAAATTCTACGATTTTTTCCAGTGTTTTTTTTTTTTTTTTTTTTTTTTTTTTTTTTAAACGGTCTTTTCCCTTCAAGGTGCTGCCTCACGACAGTAAAGCTCGTCGTTTGTTTGTGACCAGCGGGGGTTTGAAGAAAGTGCAGGAGATCAAGGCAGAGCCAGGATCCCCTCTGCAGGAGTATATCAACACCATCAACAGCTGCTTCCCCGAGGAGATAGTCAGGTTTCTCACCTACGCTCAAAAACTTCTCTGCCTCTTGTGTAACTATGGAGTCATTAGTTATAAACTTCGCTAAAAAGAACACATAAATCAAATAACCTTAAAGTAAATAATGTCCTGGCAGGTCTCTCGCTCTCTTTTTTCTTATTAAATATAAACACCAGCCAAACTCGCCTTTGAACCAGAACCTTTTCTTCTTTCCAGGTACTACTCCCCCGGATACTCAGAAGTATTGCTGGAGAGGTTAGAAAACTACCAGCCAGCCTGAGATCCAGTCACATCCTGCAGAGACAAAACATGTACATAACATTCAAGCTTGGTGAAGCAGCTTTTTCATTGAAATGTTTTTTTTTCCCCTCCCAATGGCAATTATGTGTCATATAAGATACGATGTTCTGTGTTCAAAGACCTTGAGTTTCATAATAAAGGTTTGATAAAGGGTTGATATTTCTTAAGTTTTTACATCATATCCCAGAGTTATAGCTAGGTTATTCTTCGAACTGCAGCTCTCCATGTGGTCAGACTGGATATATTTTCTTATCTTTTTTATTCTGTTACCGTGGTTTTCACCGGGCTGGGTATTTGCAGTGTTTTCCGGGTTTTATTTAATCCCCCTACCCCGCCTTTTCGGCGCTATTTGCACCGGTGGCCTCTCTATTTATAACACGTGTAACAGAGAAGCGGGAAGATGTAATACGGCAGAGGAGACAAAACCTCCGCCGCGGCCGCAGCGCCCCCTGGCGGCCGCGACGGCTCACCGCGCCTCCGATGTGTGCCTCAGCGCGAGCGCGTTCGTTCGTTCGTGTGTGCGCGTTCACGGCGGCTGCGGCGCACATGGCGAGACGCTCTTTGTCTGCACGTCTATGCTCGTCCTCCACGTCACCGGGACCGCGCGGGCAAGCCTCCGTGCTACCGGCCAGAGGAGCTCCGCGAGGCGGCCGCCGCGTCCCGCCGGGACGTTGTTGGAGCACCGGCTGCCCTGAAGCTCCTGGCGGTTTAACGACGCCTCTTGAAAAGCTACTAACGGATTATTTTTTTGCTTTCCTCAATGAAAGCAAAGGGAGATAAATTCTAGAAAACCCCTTGATAGGATTATGTAATTAAAAACAAACAAAAACACAATAAAACACTAAAATGCGGAGAGAACAGGATAATATATAAGATCGAATGTTGTAATAAAAAAGAAAGCAATAGAAATCGAATCTTCCGTCGGTTGCAAAATGGAGGCGGCTTTAAAAAAATCCCACCAAAAATAAAAAAGATGCGATATGATTTCTAATTTGAAAATATAATATTCCGACCGGCGGGAATAAAAATCGTTATTTCTAAATACCGACTCTGGTATCTATCGCGTCCCGTTTTCCCACAGGACTACTACACATGTAAACTGATTTATTTTGCTTAAAAGGAATAGAAATAAAATCATTATATTGTGTAATTTAAAAGGTTTATGCCCAAACGATAAGGTGACTATGTGGAAGTCTTGTTTTCTTATCGAATCTCGGTCACCTAAGAAAAGTCCGGTTCAGACCCTTCAGTTATTGACATGACTGAGGAAAAAAACCCTCAAGTTTATTTAACTTAAAGTACAGTTCTATTGATGACTGTGGTTCTAATTCACATGCTCGTACCTTCAATCATTTCCTAGCAAGTTTTACCATACTTCTTTACAGATCCAATAGTTCACTAAAATTGGAAGGAAAATACACACCATCATTTTTCCTCATCTCAACGTATTGTTTGGACTCTAAACTGAGCTGATAAGAGTCCATCTGAGGATTAGTTTCACTTGGGATTTCATTGCCAAGTAAGTTGGCTTCATCTTTCTTTGCTAATTCACTAGATCTGCTCAAACATGGAGGAAAACATAGTATGAGATTAAAAACAAAGACGTATAGTTGGGTTAAGCAGAACAAGTGCTTTAATTGGTTTGAGTGAGCGCTTATGGAATGAACTGCATTATTATTATTATCATCAATAAATGTGAGGAACAATGAACATACAACATCTTTTTTTGGCCTCACTGCCAGAGGGGGTAAAATCTCACCAACCATTGTCAGACAGCAATAAACACACATTCACACACAACGAGGCTTGAACCACCACTAGAAATACTCAGGGCACAACCTGCAGGGGATGTCTCCCAGCCCAGAGTTTGGATTTCTGCATGCACAATCAACACATTCAGTTATATTTGAGCACTTGTCAGAACGTTTTTGCATCAAAAGATTGTGAGCCAAACATAAAGGACAGTTTCCTATCCTTGCAGATTTCAACCACTCTCCACTCATCTGCAAAATTTTCCCTTAACATTTGACAAACCGCAAAAATGTGGGGCTGTTCCCCGTAACTTTGGACAAGTTCATATGTGAGCGATACACACCCCCGTATGTCTCCCAGTACATGAGAAAAATAATTGCGTTGAAACGAACAGACACATAATACATTACACAATGTTCTTCAAGCTCGTGTGGGGGAGGTTCGACTTTTGGCAAGTGAACAGAGGCAGCAGGTTGACCGCTTTTACAGGTCATGAGTGAAGGAGCCCGTTTATGAGAAAAGTCAAAACAGCATTTTGGGGTAAAAGTAGGGTATGCGTGTGTATTTTCATCGTATTCAAATCTTGTTTTCAGATAGAGTGTGGCAATGAGATTCAAAGTTAATACTATTCCTGAAATCAAACATAAAAAAACAAAACAACACACTTTTCCCTGCATGCACAGCGTTGTTTTCTACTCTTTCTCAATCTGGACAACATGGAAGCCTCCAGGGCCACAAAAAGCAGAATAAAAGTGGATAGCGTTCCCTTATTCTCAGTTTTCTTTACATCATGACCTATGTACAGTTGAAGCTATATGTGATGACAGAAACAAAAGGAGCCAAAAAATATCAACAAAGTGCTCAACAACCAGCTGATGACCTCGCTGACTCCCACAGTTTAACAGGAGAATTTCTGAAATGGGATGCAGGTTGCACGGAAACAAGAAGAGCTGGATGAGAAATGCATAAGGATTTACACATCTAAGTTAAGTGTCCCTGGCAGTCTCCTGAGGAAGGAAGAGCCAATGAGCGAGGATGAACACAAAATAACCACGACACATACGATTCCACTATGTAAATTCACTCACTCACACGCGCACATTCATTAAAAAGGCAGGACCAGCGTGAAGAAATAAGGGCTTGAGATTGCACAGACCAGAAGGAGTTGGGCGATGTCAGCACACTGAAAGGGTTTAAATATACAGAATTGAAATTGATGCACCTACCAAACAGATATTTTCGTAACACAATCATCTGAGTGGTTTACACTGACTGAACAATGTTAACAAGTCAAAATACAGGGGATGCGGAAGAGCAAGGGGACTGGAAAATAAAGTTGGGAATAATGAATGTCCAAGTAAACACCCTATTATTAAAATAACCTTTTACCTTTGTTTAAAAAAAGATTATAAAATATAAAATTAAATAATTTTGGAATATAAAGGCACACATCTTGCACAGTGTATACGATGAGAACAGCTATTTAAAGCATGGAAGGGAACTATCAAGCGGAACAGCTCACAAATCTCATTCAAGGGCAAAAACACAACAAGAACCTGAACTTCAAAAAACATAGACTACAGAGGGAAAAATAAACTTCAGACTTGTGACATGCATTTTTTAAAAGTTTTAAGTACATCAGCAATGTACAAATTCACTCAGTATTTTTCTTCATAAACCACAGCACCATCGTTCATCCCCAAGGGTGGCTCCTGTTTTTGTTTTCCCCCATTAAATACAACTATATTTCATGACTAAAATCCAATGTAAAAATATAAATGTGAATATAATCTATGATATCTACACAAACATATTGTGATGGAAGCTTTTTTACGTGTTAAAGTAGGTCAAAGAGGACGATTTTACTTGTTTTAGTTGGTTATCCAGAAGTGATACACAACATCACACGCACAACATTTTTTTCTCATTTACATACACGTATATTGCATTTCCCTTGTTAAGACCGTCAACTAATCAGGGTAAATATGGGGGAGGGGTGTAACATTTGGTTCCTTTCCTCTTGTGCAAAATATACAAAAATTGTCCAACAGAAACAGAAAAGTACTACCACATTAATTCAGAAAACAGCCGGATTCAAACAGACAGACCACCTTTTGAAAATGTTAACACAAACAACGCTGAGGTTAGGGAACAGGTGTTTGTGTTACTTAATTACTGACAACACATAACCTTGTGCCCGGAACTTCTCTTTCCAACCTCACTCCTGCCTTCATTTCCTCCTCTACAATGTCTAAACCCTGACATACAAAGCTCTCTTATGCCTGTGCTTGTGTGATGCTGAAGGTAGAAAGCATCTTCTCGCATCACAAGCAGGGTTGTGAAATCTACCAAGACATCACCGCGCACATCTGAAAGCATTAGAAATGTTTGTTTGAAATAATAGGATTGGCTTTCTTTCCAAGTGAAATTTTGCAGTTCATTCTAAAATCCAATCCTTCCAGGTCTGCAAGAAGTGCTCAGAGGTGAGCAACAGGGATACACACTCAGTTTTGAGATTAAGCATCTAAGATTCAAATCGAAGTTTCCTCTTTGTTGCAGCATGTGTAACAGAACAAGACCTCCTTGCCTATAATAACAAATAAAAGTGCAACTTTTTTTATAAGGTGCTGATGGCAACAGAAAGATAGGGGCTGCTAATTCCTCACTCTTGGCATCCAGAGTGTGGCTTACTTCTGATAACAGCTGCAAATGACACTCAGATTGCTCCCTGAAAGAGTACGCATACAAATGCCCGACTAATAGAGAATCAATGAAGGAAGGGAAATTGTGAGGGGAAAGAAAACAAGCTGCCTCTCTCCTCATTTTCAGGTACTTATTGTTCCCTAAATTAGTCTTAATAAATGGGACCAAACACTGACAGCGACTACTCCTGGAGACAAGGGTGACAATTTGTTGCGACAAATCAACTGATCTCAGCTGACAGAATGTATGTGGCTCGAGGACAACCAGAAGCTCAATCCACTCAAACCAGCAGGGGTGTCATACTTACAGCCTTCAGGCCAAATCAGGCCTGTGTACAGGTTTCATCCTGCCTGCGAGATTATTTTGCAAAGCATTAAAATGAGCTGCATTTTTTTTGATGAAAGAAACTATTAGTATGCCTTGATTTTACCTGTCTGGCTCACTTGAGAATAGATTTTCCTCCATGTGGCCCCTGAGCTAAAATGAGTTTGACACCCCTGCAATACATAATGTATCCAGGAAGCTGAGGAGATTCAGAGTGAGCCATGGAGGAGAACCCAAAAGAGGAAACTGTTTGGCTGACTACTTGTATAGCAATTGCATGGGGTCTTTCTGTTGGCCTATTGGAAGACTGCTTCCTACTCCCTGAAATGAAGTGATTGCATTAGGTGAGGCTCAATATAAAAGTCACACCAAGGGAGCTCACCTGGTGCCGTCATCTGACCTGTGCACTACATTTTACCTCAAAATATAGCGTCTTCCCAAAGTCCTCCTAAGTATCTTAGGGGCAGTCATAAGCAAAGGTAAAAATGAAAATGTAGGGTGCTGTATGACATGTTAAGAGGCAATAAAAAAAAAGCAGTACTTTCACAAAAAAGAAAAACCGTACAGACTAAAACAAGGTAAACATAAAAAAAAAAAAAAACATGACTTGGACACTTGCTCTCAAACTGATCAATCAAGAAACACATGAAAAAGAGGAAAGGTTAAATGTAAACGAATGATGTTTGTTTTGTTTTTTAGCTGCAGAGCGTGGTACTCCATCAGAGAGAGAAAAGGAGCGAAGGGCAAGGAGAATGGATGAAGGAGTCTGATGAAAAGCCACCTTCTTTATTCAGCTTCTCGATGTTGTCTTTTATTCCTTCACCATCACTTTTCTTCTCTCCCCTACTCCCTCCTTGCCCTCTCTTTCCCATGCGCCTCAGTGTCTCCTGTTGTACGTGGGGGCTATGATAGGATAGTGGTGATGAAATCGTAAAATCTCTTGGAGTACTGCTCTGGGTTCACTGTAGAGATCTCTGCTCCAGCCTGTACAGAGGAAAAATCCATGTGATGAGACATTTTGTTTAACTCGCAATAGAATTTTCAGCAATATTATTTCATTCATACCCCATGCTTGACTGTCTTGGCGGCGTGGGCAGCTTTTTTCTTAGCATCATAATGCTGCAGGATGTCTATGACAGCCATGAAATAAACCTCCTTTCTGGGAGCACCTGTCAATCAAAATCCAGGCTTAAAGGTCTTAACAGCTACACCCAATGCCCAGAAGGGGGAGCTCTCTGTTCTATATACACTATTCAGCTATAAACTACATACCTGACAATACACTGGATTTTAATAATCACGATGGTAAGACCCATGAACACTTACTATCATTGCTTTTGATGGCATAGACATCAATGGTGGGATCAAATTCCCCTGGAGAGAGGGGCTTGGTGCTGTCCAGGGTATTGCTGGGACTGTCAGGGGGCGTCCCAATGCCCCCTCCGTCACTCTCTCCCTCCTCCTCGGCCTCATTGTCCTCACTCTCCACCTCTTCCTGCTCCGCGCGCTCCACATCATGGATCCCAACCAGCAGACTGTAATCCATGAGCTTGAGCTGAGCCAAGAACTGAGGATTAAATAGGTGAGGAAGCACTTGATTTTAGTGAGAAACATTGGGGAGGCAGGGGGGACTGAGGAACAGGCAACTTAAAAAAGTGACACCAGAGAAAAAGGAAATAATGAGAAAGTAGACTGAGGATAAATATCATCAGCGGAGATGTTGGATCTGTACAGATCTGTCATCGTCTAGGAGGAGGCAGGTTGGTAGGGGGAGCTCTTTAAAGCTTTTGTTCAGAAAATCACATAAGGACAGGAGATTCGAATAGTGAGGGAAAGAACTCTATCTAAGAAACAAGCTGCCAAAATTACTTTCTTCCGAGCTGAACTGGATCATCACTCCCTGTGCTACCGTTAGTCACCATTGGCAACAATGGATAAAAAGAACAGGATGCAGTGTCAGAAGGGGCCCGGTTCATTAAGGTAAAAGCTGCTCTTTGGTGCATGAAGCTTAGAAGCCCTCTCTGAGTCTCATCTTATCATATTGCAGTGCACAAGAATTCTGCTGGCTAATCCATTCAACTTTTTGCATGGAGATGCAACTATTTGATCTCCATTATTTCTTTCTGGGGGATGTGATGATTAAAAGTGTGTTCAGTGAATTACAGCTACTTTTTTCAAAATTCAAATCTATGGAGAAAAAGAATCTTTAGGCCAGGGTTCTTCCTGCAGTATATAGCAGCCTGAGGTACAAAGTAGTTCATGGGATGAAATGGTATAGTACAAACGGATTAGAAAACATAGATATCACATTAAGTATCATAAACATACCTCCACATCTTTCCGTAGCTTTTCCAGGAACATTTTCTTGTTCTCCTCGTCAATGTAGATTTTTTGCCCATCATTGATGAAGTCATTGTCCTTGTAAGTAGGCAGCTCCTTGGCCTGCCCATTATTACAGAATATTGGTGACGAGGAAGTGAACAGTCAAATCAAATAATAGCATTTTAAAAACTACGAGTAGTAAACTTGGGTAAAATATGACAGAATCCTGGTGCTTTAGTGTTTAGCGTTACTTTTAAAGTTCTTGAATACTGATTTAATCAATGTCACAAAAAGTATCACATTCCTTCCCTAAGAAGTCCCTTCAATCAATCTGTAAAAATGTAGATATTTTCAAATACTGTTTAGGTTTTCTTTTAACTTTTAAGATTTGACATTGAAGTTAAACAAGATTACATTTTAATAAAGCCACAAAAGGCAACAAGCATCAGCATTCTTCATCCTTTTACCCCAGGATATATAAAAAAAACATTCACGATCTAACAAACTAGAATTATCATTGCAAAGGCAACCTTGCAACTATCGGAAGTAAGGTGTATTTCAAAATGCAGACTAGAGAGTGACTCAAAGCTTTAATGAAGTCATGTCAAAAAGCTATCGGTTGTCTAATAATGAGATAAACTTGCATGTTGAAACACCCATTAGACATAAACGAGGGTTTGAACCTGTGGTTTGTTAGATATGCCTGTTTCTGACTGTACACACAACAAACATTGTGAAAGCATTTGGTTGCAGTTTACAGGCAGTCAGTCCAAACCATGGCTGACCTTTTAAAGTATATCACTGGACAATAACATAGTGCATGCAGCATGCTCAAAGGAGGACATAAATCTCCCTAATCCGTTATTCCCAAATGGACATCTTCAGCACCATTTCTACTGTATAAAAATTAGTGTTACATTCACTTCAGGCACCCCTCCCCCCAAAGGCATACGGTGAATACACTTTTATGTAGTAAGAAATAACAATTCAAAGCCAAGAGCTCTTTGTTGGCAGTGGGCTGGCCCCGAGAAGCGGAAGGTCTTATCAGTGCGATAAAGTATATTCCTGCCTGATAAGAGTAAAACTAACAAAGGCCAGATGCTTTTATAAGCGGATTATGTATGTATATTATATGAACCACTGATGATTTTAATTACTTTTTATAGTCAGTTCATCTGAATGACTGATTATCAACATTCTGTTCAGAAGTGAAAGAAGCAGTATAGTATCTAAATACTTGGAAGAATGTTCAGTGATATGTTGTTGCCAGCAGTAAGAAAGGGGACAAGGTGTTAAATGAGGAAGATGGGACTTAATTTGGAGTCACCGAGGAACAGGAGCGCAGGACATGAAGTAATAAGGCGACAGCAGCAGTTATGCTACTATTGTGTTTCTATGGCAGCAGGAGAAGAGCAGCAACACATAATAATAGCAGTATGTAGCACTGTAAGGATGACACATCACACATACATACACATACAGAATACATATTTACAGAGATGAACACATATACATCTCACAAAAATACATTTGAGCGCATATATACAGACATAGACCTCCAATTAGCAATAAACATGGGATGTACAATGGACTTTTCAGACTACAGATGTGACATAAATGTGGACATAAGTTAAAGCTGTAACCAGATAATGCACATTTGGAGGGTTGATACCTAAACCAACATCTCAACTCTTACATTCATCCATATTTTTTACAAATCAATTTGTATCCAGCTTAAGTCTCACTTTCAGTATAACCAGTTCAATACACCTTGGGCTTTCTAGTTGCAAGTCACTGAATCTCCTTTCTGCAATGCGTGTAAAGAAATGTGCTCTGTCCTACATAAAGCTTTATAAAAAAATAAACAAAACAAAAATGATAAAAGAACCACCCATGATGTATCGGAGGCAGTACAAATGAAGAGTGTGGAATTAAATTTTAATGTGGAAATTATTTAAATTTATTTTCTGTACCCCACTTTTAGTTTGTACTTGCAATTGAAATGGGATACTTTTAACAGTTACAACAAGCAAAAAAGACCCATACCAAAAGTCATATCTACACGCTAGGAATCATGAACCAAGCAACTAATGTGACAAATCAGAATTGTTAGATATAGTAAAAAATATTGAGTTGTGTGTTATCTATCAACACACTATCATAACAACATAGATTCAAGCATTTCAATCTAGTGTTATTTCTCTGTCGAAAGCCCACTCCATCTGTAAATAAAGGCAGCATACTGAAATGGTGGCAACAGGCACTGTTTTCCAGAATTCAAAACAGACTGAGAAAGGTGTACAAGTGATTGGCTTTCACACCAATAAATGCAGATTATAAGGAATGAGTGCAATCAGGTTTTGCCAACACTGGAGGTAAAGACAAAACATTACTCTCTTTTGATTTCATATTACATGAAGTGGACCCATTTCTAGCCCACCAGCAAGCCAAAAAAATAGAGAAGGGTTAAAATCTTCAGAGTAGGGGGTCGCACTATTATCAAAGGAGATGAGGCAAGACTAATCCTGTAATATACGGTAAGAGTGCCTTTGACAGTAATGCTGCTTAATGATAGTTCGAGACTTTCTACCTCTCTACAGTGAAATCAATTCGTGGAAAAACACAAAAGAAAATGTACTATCAATTTGAGTTCTAGCATTATTATCATGTTTCAGTTTAGTTGTTATTACTGTAAATACTTTGGCCACAAAACCGCAGGAGTGAAAAATTAGTCAAAATGTGCAGCATGCCATTTGTTAGTAATGGGCCACACAGATACCAGACAATATAAAGTATTTGAAGTATTTGAAGTATATGTATGTATGTATGTATGTATGTATGTATGTATGTATGTATGTATGTATGTATGTATGTATGTATGTATGTATGTATGTATGTATGTGTAAAATATTTCAATATATTTGAATACAACATATACCTGTAATATTGAACAGGACTCAAAAGGTGTTTCTTTATAAGTTAGACTGGGTTAGTTAGGTTTTGTAAATACTTTAATGTATGATAAAAAACGAAGTGCAACTTTTCTCACAATCATCATAAAAAGTCAAATTCTTCTACCTGAAGTTTTAGAGTACAGTATGCAATTTTGTGAAAAAGTATTATAATATACGGTATCATATCTATTGAAAAGCATGAATGAATTTGGGTTTTCATTCATCTAAATGAAAGAATTGTGTTTTTGTTAGCTAAGAATGTGTTACATCTACAGTGCATGTGGAGGGGGTTGATGCACTCTCCTCACAGTCAGAAAAATATAAATGTATTTTTTTTGCTTGCTCTTCATTTAAGGATTCTCCTTTAACTGACAGATATGTATTGAAAATCGATTTTATTTTTAAACCAAGGACGGAATGAACACTAAGGTTGGTGGCTTTCATGGCAACCATAATAATGACACAACCAGAAAAAATTACAATACCTCAAAAAGGATGCCAAGAGGAACAAAGTGATTAAGGAAAAGAGCAGGACCCAAATAAAAGACAATTATGGAGGAGATTTGAGCCACTCTATTATCATGGGCAATATTTTGTCACTGGAGAGTGGATCTTCAACTTTTACAAGAAACTTCCAAGATGTAGTCAATCTTTCTACATCTGATATTAACCAAATTCCACCAAAAAAAGCATGCTGCATAAGTGTGGATTTTTATTTGTCTTGTGGGTAGCCCTGACTTTCAAGGATTGAGTTAGGTTAGGTTAGGTTAGGTTAGGCAATGTAGGTGTAGTTATTTTAGCATGACATAACCTGACTTAACCTGATTTGTGGAATAGGCCAGTGTCTGACACAATAGTTCTACTGTCACTCGTGTGAGAATGTGATGGAATAAGGCATTTTTGCAATGCATTTCATCAACAGTTACTTTAAAAGAACAGATAATGAATTTACTTTGTTATTGAAAATAATGACAATAATAATTTTAGTCGGGCATCACTCCTTGTTTTTGCATGTCTTGGAGCTGATTGTTTTCCCCTCCAGTAATAGTAGTCCAAAGTACGACACCTTGCACTATAGATAGCTTTCTTAAATAGTTACAATAAATATCTGCCACATCAACCCCACCTTTTTTCACCTCACTGTATGGTTTATTGAAACCCTGAGAAATGTTTGATCTCTTGGGCTTCCCTCCACACCATGTTCAAAGGAAATAATTTTTTTTCTTTTTTTAAACTTACAAACCAAGGTGATTTGCAGCAATGCAGGCCCACGAGACACTCAGTAAAGTTCAATTGCACTTTAAAGATTCCCTGCATCATAGACTATGTTATGGATAAATATGTTCTGTTTGCCTTGTAGTCTGTTGACTTCTTTACATTACATATGTATCTCTTTTAAAGCTGTGAGTAGCAGAATATAAAATAACCAATCAATGTGGTTTGGTACCAGTTTTATAAGGCAAAAAGGTTTTCAGAGACCACAAATTTTCTAAAATGCATTTCCTGTAAACAGTTGTAACTATATTCTCAATTTCTCTTTAGATCACAAGGATTTTCTTTCCCATTTATGGGAAGCAAATGGTGTCATCTTTCTCTTCAAAAATTTGGATTTCAATACTCAAGACATGTTGGTGCTATCAAGAGGAATTATTTGTTTTTTGGCAAAACTTAAGGTGCTCATGACAAGTTGAATGCAAGGTGACTGCAGATGAATGAAAAATGTGCAAATATGGCCTTCAAATGAAAGTGACTTAGCTTGGTGAAAACGAAATTGCCAGGCCATACAAAAATAACAATATAGAAAGACTGATTAAATAGATCATGCCTGGTATATGACCCTAGTTCTCTTACATCTCTTACGTGTTTCATAGCGCAGTAAAAGCGCGTAGCAATCCGCAGTGTTTGCAGCCTTTGCTGAACGTTACCAGATTTGGGCCTCGGGGGCACATCCTCTGGTGGGGGCGGCTGCTAGAAAAGGGGAAGTAAGGGAGGGATGGTAGGGGTTGAGGAAAGGAGAGAAGAAAGGAGAAAGGAAGGGAGGAAGGCAGTTGGAAGTAAAGGCAAAGTGTTTAAAATGTAACAGCAAAATTGTCTTCTGAGACCAGTAGACGACTGGTTATGCCTTTGAGCAGTCGGAAGGATTAGGATGGTACTGTCGCTGGGCCAAGAAATGGCACAACTCTATCAGATTGAGATGTAAGTGTTTGATAATTGTTAGTGATATTTTTTTATCCAATCAATATTATTCCAATTTATCAATAGGTTTTTAACTAGTTAATATTTTTCCTGAATAAAAATGAAAACATTTAGAAAAATACTTTACTCAAGGATGACTCTTCCCTGCATGCAATGGTATTATTTTAGTTGGAAAAACTCCCTAAAACATCGGATGAAGTAAGGAAACAGCATGGTGGTACTAATCTAAGCAGCCTTTGAGTTGGATCACAGCAGAGCAAGGACAACTATTAATAGCTATCTAAAATGTTACAACTAAAACTATTAACTCTATTAATTGTCCATGGGCTTTGTATTATTTCCACGGCTTAGTCTGGTACTAAATTGAGAAAGGCAATCCATACACAGTCGTTCTGAAACAAAAAAGCCACATTCCACCAGTGGAGACATCAACCAATGCTGGTATGAAGAGGAGATTTAACAAAATAACTAACAACGGTAGCAGAGTGCTAGTGAGCAAACAATGGGAGCACACAGGTGCTATTCCAGAAACCAGTGGGACCAGTGTTCTTTTGATAACATACAAACACAACCTCTAGATTATCCAGTTTGCTTTAAAAATACTGCCAAAAGTTTTCTATCAATACTGTGCACTCATGGTTCACTTAGAAGACAGTACAAAGTTTGTGGTTAGACAGAGTTATGATAACGACAGAAAAATAAAGCACAGTCTGAAGTGATTTCTTTTAATCAGTTTCTTGCCAGTTACAGTCTTGAAATAATTTGTTTTGTTTAGTTAATCCTTCTGAATTCAGTCAACTTAACTGAATATGAAATAAAGGAATAAATTTTAATGAAGAACAGCATTATAGAGTCTTCCCTTGTTTAATATGTCAAAACTGAGAAAACCTTGGTGATACAATTTAGCTGACTTAATATCTTCTTCATGATCTTTTTGTGGTGACGTGGCGTGGCCACAGTGCATTGTAACAGTCCTGTAATGGGTAACTGTAATAGCCTAATTCATCTGTACTGTAAAATGTATTGTAGACTTGTACTATAACTCAGTCATGGATATTTTTTTTCCTTTGGTTTACCACATGATAAAATCACAAAAACAATTTGATGGGCCAGGGACCAAACCGACCAATTTTGGCCTTGGTTACTTTAAATTGGGTTTAAAATATCAACAGATAAACACAATGATTAAGCAACAGTATACACTTTCTGCTGCTGTGTGATGGCTAAAACTCTTGGAGAGCAGCTACAGAAACTCAAAAGTTTAATTTGTGTTAAAGGGAAAAATACGTCATGTAGGAAGAACAGAAAATGTTCCACGATGTTCAAAAGAATGGGATTGGTGTTCATACTTATTAAAATGTGTTAGAAATTATGTAACTTCAAAAAAGATGCAGAAAACATTATATAACATGCAGATGCATGCATGAGAGGGAAATGAACATGCAGTCAAAAGAGAACCCTGCCATGCTTGTTGTTTGTGCATGTGAAGTGATTTAAGCACACACTGTACCTTTTCATCTAAAAGTTGTAATTTGTTCCGTTGACACACTAATTTCAATAGGGAAGTAGGGTGAGTAGATGATGTATGTTCATACTTGCATGGCTCTGGGCCAATCCTTACTTAATCTAACAAGGAATCCTTTGAAGTAAACACCTTCATCAAGAACCACAATCACTTTACATGGATAATTGCAGATTGACAATCTGTGGATATGATGGTGCTATGTTTACATATCAGCACGCCTCTTGCCAGATAGTTGTATTTCATGTGATTTCCAATAATTTTTGAAATGAAAGTGGAACAGTATGCACTTTCCAATGTCTGTTGTCATGGCCTTTGTTCTGTATCCATAATGGCATGGAGAGAAATGCTTCATCTCACTCAAACAAACCAAATCTTTTCCAAAGACTACTACCTTGTGGGTCAAGAGTCAGAGAGGGTCAGTGTAGGAACTTCATGATAATATGAGAAATTTCCTGAACTGTTAATTCAACCTTTTGTAGCAATGATACCAAACAACGCTGGGCTGCAGAAAAAAAATAAAGGCCAAGATTTAGCTCACCTGTTAAAATCCTCAGAGGGTTTTTGCAGACACTTATTTACCACAATGTTTCCTTTATTCCTTTACTGAGCATATGCAAAATTTAGATTTGTAATTCTTTGAAATCTGCAACATCTAACTTTATTCTGTGCCCTATGATTTATCAGACTATGCAGGAAACTGTAAAACACAAGACCAGATCTGAGGCACAATCATACAGATGTCATTTCCATTGCCAATCACAAAAAAAGTTAGAGAGATATGCAATGGGACAATGGGAAAAAAGACAAGTACTTAATTGCCTTCTAAAGATGCTGTGCAGGCAGATCTTATATGGTACTCCAAAATCAGTGTTCAGAGATGCTGTCTAGGTGCTATTATTCAAAAGACGAATCCCTCTTACTGCCATTACAATAATAAAAAGAAGCAGAGTGAATCATTAAATCTTTCAAACACACAATACTTAATGCATTAATTCATGGTGTCTGTCAAGTAGCCATGTTACAGAAATTGAAGATAGTCTATTGGTGGAAGATGCAGCACTTTCCTTAATATCAATTACATAAATTCCTTGTTCATTTACATGGCAAATACGCACACGTGCGCACGCGCGTGCACGCCCATTCACAAACACACAAACAAAATTACTAAATTTGTCCATGTGCAACCAGGATAAAAAAACAACAACAAACAAACCCCAAAACAAACCAGAAACCAAGCCCACTCCATAAAACACACACACTCCAATCTTTCACACACAGACAGCAAGCAGGGGAACTAGAGGAAACAGAAGCGAGGTTAGAAAGGGATGGGGCAAATCAAAGAAACACAAATAGCGTGCAGGGTGTGTGAAGGCAATGGGGTGATGGAATTGGTGCTTACTTAAGAATAAATATGAATATTTTCCGAATCTGTTCTCTCTCAGTGTCAAACCCTAGGTGTCTCCATGGCTTCTATTAGACTTCTCTAAAGAATCAATGACAAATTTTAGAATATGAAGCCACATTTATCACATTTCTAATCCTTAAAATATTTTGCATTTGAACAATTATTACAACTGTTACTTGACTGTTTTATAAACTTGTACTTGTTCTTTAAATAGTGAATGCATATCAAGTAATCCTGAGTTTAAAGGTGTGCTGGTGTGTATGAAAGTGGACACTGGCTCAGGACAGATGAATGTACCTTTTCCTTGTCGCTGGCCTCTCTTGCAACAGTGGAACCCTAGAAAGGAAATAAATGAAAATAGTCCATAATCCAAGCCTTGTATCACCAGGAGTCTTGTTTTCTCACCATTCCTACCTTGAGATCATATTTTTTGTAGACAGAAAGGCGATGAGAGAAAACATTGCGTGTAACAATCATGTAAGTTGCATCTCCATCCACGGTGAGTCGGTACATCCCCAGAAATTGAGGCAACAGAGTGTTGCCATGGCACTCCACAATGAACTGAAAAAATAGCAAGAGATTGCAATTAAGGACTTCTTTATAGTCATGACAGATGCTTATTACCTGTGTAAATGGGAAAAAAGATTTGACTTTTCTCTTCAGGTTACATGACTGCTTTTATAAATTAATGTTGAAACAAGTATTGTTTTATACATGTCTATGCCAAATACACCATTTTATATTTACTCTCAAATTCAGCCCTGCCCTCTCTATATACCTGTGGTAAACATGATCGATGCTTGACTGACAACAAATACAGTTTGTGCTTACACTTACTTTGCAAGTGCTAAGATTGTGATGTAGGTAGGTTAAATTATACAGCTTCACATTTTATCTTCATTTTGTATATAAAACAGGTAAAACCTGAGAATAAATCAGCACTTGTGTCTAAACAAATTGAGATAATATCACCTGATGATATTTCTTCAAGATGTTATGCATTTCTGCAACATCCTCACTGCTAATGGTCTTGATGACGTAGCGCTTGTCATATGAAGTGTGGAAACGGGCCCCACTTCGTCCCTGGGCCTCACTGTTTAAGGGAGCACTGCGTGTCAGTGAATTCTGTGAACATAAAATGAAAAGACAGAAAAAGGAAAAATAATCATATTTATCCAGATGAAAACACTGAGGTAGAAAAGCTGTCCTAGCTTTTGGACTGATGTTATTTGGCTGACCATCAAAGAGATAATGAATATACTAAAGTAACAAAAGTTTTGTAAAGATCCTCATTCATTCATCCATTTGTCTAAACAACAATTTACATATTGAGTTTCAATCAGCTGGCAATGCAATAAAGTGATTGAATGACCAGAAATAATGTCTCTGGCTTTGTACACAATACTCATCTCTTGCATTGCATTCATATTTCTGTTGCCTGACATCCAGCCACTGCTGAGTCTATATATATGGGGCTCTGCCCCCAAGACTGCTGCCTGTCCAAATCTATGCACAGACATAAACAGCTGCTGTGCAGACTTTGGAACTCTAGAGTAACATGATCCGACACCCTTGGCTCTTACGCCTCATTCATCAAGAATTCCTGGTGTCCTGTGCCTTAAAATCTGTCTCCTCTCCTCCACTTTGCATCATTTGCTGTATGAATTTAACCTTTGAGACATGTGCTATAATACAGAATTAGTTCTTAAGATTAGATTTCAAACACTTTTTGAAAGATTTTGTAAAAAGCATACAATCTAGTCCTGTTTGCGTCTTTTTATAACTGTCGTTTTTTTTTCACTAAAATAACAACTAATACCAGCTTCATATCTAATGTTACGCATAGCTATAGAGAAACAGAAAATGGAATTTAGAAATAAAAAAGAATAACTTCGTACAAAGTTATGAGGCTTTTAATTGCAATGTGACCAGTGCCTTATGTAAGAGAGTAGCTTAATGTTTAGGATGTCACAGTACTCCTCTGCACTTGCCAGTGTCTTGACACCACAACTGCCCACTCTCTGCAGTCGGCCGAGCCCTAATATAAACATGTAAGAAAGACAGCTGCACTGAGTTGGAACACAATGACCTCCAAGTGCTGCCAACTTACTGCCTGTTCTGGGATTGGGGATTTTCTATGGAAGAGTGGAATATAGAGGAAGAAGAGAATTAGGACGGAACAAAAGAAGGAAAGGCAAAATACAAAAAAAAGTTACCTCGTTTCTGATCAGATTTACTCAATAGTGTATTAATTGAAACTCGAAGCAGAAGACTTAAGTATGTATTACGGAGGGGATAGAAAAACATGTAAAACCTGGTTGACACCTGGCGATAACACGGAATGTATATTTGGAAATTTAATCTGATCTAATACAGTGCAAGACACGTGCATTTCAAGTACAAATCTCATTTAGATACAATCTGGATGAGAGACACAATTGAATACTAGTGAATACTAGACTCTTATAAAGAAGATCTAACATGTGGTATGTGTAAGAGTTTTTGACACATAGTCACATTGAAATTGTTTGCAACTGACAAGACAAATGCTTATAGCTATTCGGCTAAAAGGGCAATTAAAAAATCATGGAAGTTTTTCATACCAAGAAGTCCTGATCATCAATGCCAAATCTCTCTCTCAGATTTCGAAACACCAGGGGGCAGTACTCCTTGAATTTAAAATGACTAGGCATGTTTTCTCTGTACAAATGAAAACAAGACAAAACAAGAACAAAAAAACCTTGTGATGTATTTTCTCATGACTGTTTTTGATATACACATAAAAAATGTTTGCAGTGTCCAAATATTTTTTGAAATATCACACAGATACACTCAAAAGACCTTACTTATTAAATAGGTGGTTGTCCACTTTAATCTTGGAGTAGGCCTTGAAGTCATCTGGCATGAGCATGATGGGAATCTGAACATGGCTCAATTCATTTATCTGCCAGGGAAAAAGAAAGACAGAACAACAGAAGAAAAAGTGAAACATGTTCATGGATACACAAAGGAGTGGATAATTTGTGGAATTCTTAGAAACTGAACATGGTTAAAAAGATAGAGATTACTGATGATTGCTCAGCATCAATGAAAATAATATAAATAAATAAAATCAAATATTGAAATAAAAAACAGTGTAAAATATGTTCCAAGAAAAAACAAAACAAAAATCGGTTATTGAGTTCTATCAAGACCTCTGAACAACGGAATAAAGTTGTCCGGCTATGTCAGAATATAATTTTTTTCCTTATATTTCTGAACACACTACTCTAGCATCTCAAAAATGTAGACTTACCAACTTCTGTGCTCTCTCACTTAACTTTTAAGTTATCTAAAAATTTTGCTCACGTAACTTAATGTGAAAGCTTTTGGAACAACGGGACTTCACTTAAGATGAGATGAGATGGGCAAAATAAGAAAAGTTCAGTTTCCTATAGGTATTCAGCACTGAACTGTACAGAGAGGGTTCTGATGTTTGGTATATAAGCACTGTTTTCTCTTTGAACCAAAACAAATGTCGACAAAGACATAAACTGGAAAGTGTGCATGCTTGTCAGTTGTGTTCTCCGAACCCACTTTAGATACTGCTTTCTGACAGCCTCACTTGAATGTGAGGCTCTATGAAATAGCAGTAGAGTACAAAACTGGATTCCCATGACACATTATAGACAGTAACTCAATGCATGCTGGGTCAAGGCAACTCCATTAACAGACCAATTTTTAAATACAATCTCAGTAATTGTGTCCTAACCAGTAACTAATAACAGCAAAATTTAGCAACTTGAAGGATATGTTAATATTTAGCCGCAAGATGTTTTCTGATATTTGAGAGTAATGCAATTTAAATTGCAGAGTTGCAGCAACAATGATTATTAGTTGAAAGATTAATGCAGTATGTCTTCCTGCTTATCACAGTGACAACTGTCACTCTTCAGAGTCTGTAGAATGACAGATTGTCTTAGGTTTAGAGAATCTGCGGCAATACTTGCATGGATTCCTGAGACCAGCGTCTGCCTGGAAAATAAATATTTTCATCATGCATAAAATTATTTTGGGAAATTTGTATGTGATCATTTTTTTATTTCTACATGTTTACTGAAGAGAGATAATATAAAAGCAAAAAAAAAAAAAAAAAGTAAATAGTAATGCATTTCTTTCAAATTTAGCCAACATGAATTAATATATTCATTTATTTATTAAATTGCTACATTCTACCATATGAAAACAGGAGATTTTCCCCCAAGATGGGAGGGTCATAATTAAGACATTGTGTCATGAGTTGTGGTACAATTCATTATCAATGAACTGTATGATATTATTTTACTGACTCATCTAAAATATTGGTAACAAATATCTATGTTGTTAAAGGAATTAAAGTGTTAATAGTTTTGAGAGAAATGTGTTGCTACACCACCTGATTAACTGAAGTGTAATACTGACCTTCCAGACCATTATGAGCTTGATTAGGGGCCACACTATATAGGGACTGCCTACCACTAGCAACACTGGCTAACTGTTAAAAAGAGGAAATGAGAAAGTACATCTTTGGCCAACCTATATATATCACAAGACTGAGTAGTTATGCAGCAAAGCAGACTGTATTAGTGAGCAGTTATATATTCTGTAGAATGAGTAAAAATGCCATGTAATTGGTGTTGGACGTGTTGGACTTTACTTGGACTAACGTTACCCCATAGTCTGGGATTAACCACTATTTTCCCATCTTCAGAGTTGAGTGTTTTCAAAACTCTGGATTTTTTTCAACTGATGTTTAGAATGAACAATGATTATTCAGTTGGGTCTCAAATTGTATCCATGATTCAAGTGATTTGACTAACGATTCATGGCTTCAAAGCAAAAGATACTCTTTCTCTTTGATGTTTGTAACAACTCAGGACAAATTCATTGGAGTGTACATATCAGATTTCTATATATTTCAGTCTCGCTGGTAATTCACACTTACGAAAGTCTCATGGGTTTGCTGATTTTGCATTTAACTACTGCCCAACACAATACAAAAAGAAAACAAAAAAACAACAGAAAGCATCAATAAACCTAGCACTCTTTAAAAACAGCAGCACGTAAATAACACACAGGGGGCACTGCAGGATTTTCCATTCGGAGCGAGCCATGCATCACACTGCTGTAATTCGTAGATTGGACATTTGCTACATGACTCAGGCACAGCTTGATAGACATAAGATGTGTGTGCTTGCGCATTTGTTGCTGGCTAAAGGGAGGGTGTGCTGGCAGGTTTCTTAACTCTATTAATATCCTGTCATTGCACCGGACTCACTTAGAATGCATGTGTACTGTCTTAACTCAAACAAAAATGTATGGATTCCTTCAAAAGACTCAAAACGTCAAAGACTGTGCCCAGCTAAGACAGTGAAAGGGGCAGGGTGTTATCATATCACAATCCAGCAGCTGTCTTAGACGAGATAGACAATATTTGACCAATTTGACATGAACTATAGCTGTGAGGTACAGCAAGAGTATTCCGGGAATAGCCTTAGTATGGCTGGCTGGCCATAAAAGAAGTTTGCATACTTCAGGTGGTAATTTAAAAATTTGTTTTTCATTTACTGTGACATGTTTATGACATGAATGCCCAGGATTGCACAAAATATAAAAATCCATGCATCCCTTGATTATGGCATTACATTGAATATTTCAAGCCTTTTGATGAATCTTGAACTCAAGGTTCAAAATTAGGGATTGTGCAAGTCCAGAAGATTTGACTGTTCAGCAAGACATCAGAAGATAGTACAAGCCAGGAACGGAACTCAGCTCTGTTTTTGGTGAATGGCTTTGATATTACCATGTAAGTATAATTATTTATTACACTGTGACACACACACGCACGGACACACGCACAAACATACGCATATAGCTTAAGCTCTACTCAGCTTAGACCAATGCTGAGTGTATATGTTTGCGTATTACCCTTCCCTGTTGGACATAATGATAAAAACTGCAGTGAGGAGATCCAAAGACAGTATCTCTATCTTGTGAGGGTCAGTACTGATGCCAAAAACATCTTTGCCAGGTCCTCCTCTATGTTTCACTTAAAGAAAAACGACAACCCACACCATCTTTCAGGTCTGCCTCTTAAACTCTGAAATTTCCAACAGAGTTTACTGACATGTGTACCAACAGGGGAAAACAAAGTTAAAGTATACCAAACAAAACTTCAGGGCAGAGTTTTCCATTTCTTGAGACAAATTGATATGACAGCATCTATGTCTGCAGCAGAGCATTAACAAACACCAACTCATCACTTACAGCAGTTGGTTGTTTATTATTACATTTTTTGGTCAAGACTCAAATCTTTTGGGGAGTGGCAGTTGCTAAACAAGTAGCCAGGGTATTTAACATGAGGACCCCCAGTTGGATTTTTGCTTCTACATTAAAGATGTAGCAAGGCAGCAGGGACAAGCTTCTATTAGACAGGTCTCCAGAAAGCTTAATAGACGCTTTCTGGGGAGTAGCTCAGAGCCTACACAGATGGAGGCCCAGGCTGTTACTGCTGCCTGAGTAGGACAGATAGTAGCTTCAGAATTAGCAGCAATTGTCAAATAAGAAATCTTGAGCAGAAGAATGAGTATTTAAAAATTATATGGAGCATTTTGTTGAAGAGCTCTGCTGCTATCTTCAAACGAGGAGTCAAAAACTGAGGGATAGTGACATTTTGGATAATGACTGAAGATTTGATTTCACTGATAGTTGACTGAAAAGTCACAAATTACATATTATTTGTGGAATGTCTGATGGACTCATCTACTAGCCACACTAAATGCTGTCTGCTAAAGCTTGGGCAGGGACAGGTAATGCACTCCCATGTGTGATACAACTTTGCCTTTAACCAATCACATGGTGCTGATTTATGTGTTTCACTGTATGTAATGTTATAATTTACAGTGTAAATCACCTTGTTTTTACAAGTCATTCCTGATTATTCAAGCAATTTTAAGCAAAGCAAGAGAACCCTTTGTTAAAAACATGTCCAAACAGACCAAGTGTATCTATTAAAAGAATGAAATAGAAGAAATAATACAGAATGGAGAGCATTTGGAGGTCAAGCAGAGGATTGAGTCCACAGATGCCATATCTGATTGCTGTATGTTTCAGTACCCTGGTGTGACAGGGACTGACGTCACAGTGATGTTATAGCACAGATGCATCCTGGGTGCTTAGTGGAGAGACGTCATCTAATTAAAAAGCTGTGCTTCATACAGGGCAGACACAAAGGCTGATCCAACCAAATGCTCATACACATCTGAAGACATTAGTGTAATGAATGTTAGAGCAAAAAAAGGCACATTTAGCTGGGGAAAGATTTTTATGTGTAAATGATTTCAACTGAAACCCAAAATACATTCCCAAAGTACACTTATACAAAATTTGCCACTGACACTGGCACAGTGGAAAATAATGTAATATATAAATTAAATGTGAATTAAATAAAATAAATTATCTATAATTTTCATTCCTTTCCTTCATGTAAAGTACAATTCTTTACATTCATTTAAAATACCTGCTAAAATGTAAACCTAAACTACAATGCTCACCATCATATCTTGTGGAGTGTAAACTCCAAATTAGATGGCTGGTGTAAGTCTCCATTTGTGAGATTACCTCCATTTTGATCTTCAGACTTGTGTCATGAGTTCTGTCTTGAGTACTGTAGAACTCTTATTCTAATTGTTTGCCTCCAGCATATCTGTTCATCTCCTTGCAACAAGACAAATTTCACACTACCACTTCCTGTTTGTCACCATGGTAAGAATTGGCTTTCCGGCCCAGTGTAAAGCAAGAGTGTACTGTTGCTCATCTGGACAGGAAACTGGTGAGGAGAGTGTGCTCTGTCAGCAGCATTGCGCAGAATTATCTCTCTGAACAATGACAGAGAGATGATTGCTATTGGGTTAAGACTACTTTATAAAACATTTTACAGCAAGTGACTGTAACACTATTTTATATATTATTCTATTATAATTTAGTCACATTTTAGAGGAGATGACGAGACAAAATTTGTGGACTTCTAACAGATAACATTACATCTGAGGCTATATAAACTGATTTTTAGATGTATTGTGATTGTCTTTTGAAAAGTACAGAAATTAATACATGAATAAAAAACAAAAATTCCAAAACTTATAGAAGTTAATAGCAGGAGCCAAGTTTCTAAGTTGCGTGACAGCAAAATTTCACATGTAGAAAATTGCCTTATCCAGTGTCACTACTGGCAGTCAGGTAGAACCACTTACACAAGTTGAATAGATAAAGGAATTCAACAACTTCAGTTTAAAAAAATCTCACCAAAAGACATGTAACAAATTAAAAGAAGGCCTGATCACCAAATATGATGGATGACTTACTTACAGCATGTCCAAAATAGAAGTAGAATCAGTGTGATTTATTGTATGACCAACTATCAAAGTTTGAAAGGACAATAAAGGACTACAAATGACTGCATCTGCAAACACAGTGGGCCTCCTGGTAATATCAACTTTATCCTAAGTTACAAGGTACTATATGATCAAAAATCTGCTGGTCAGCTTTACCAGACAACACAACAAACACTGATAATGGTAATTATGTTATGTTTTATTTTTGTAAATAACTTTTACTGTAACTGAAATGTTGAATAAGGGGAGCAGAACTACACCAACATATATGTGGATAAAAACAAATTTTACCAATAAGATGTCTTTGAAAACCAAGTAAACACAGGAAAAAAAAAAATCATAAACCTGCATCAAAACATCTGTGTCAGCAAATGTTTTGTCCCTCTGAATTTAGATCCAGATCCCAGGCAAGACTCCAAATATCATTAAAAATAGCAGTAAATACATTTTACTTGTCATTTATTTATTCATATTGATTTTTTATTTCTTGTACGACTATATTTTACAGTTCATACATGGATATCACTTAAATGAGTGAACCAATTCCATCACTGAAATGTTTGGCAAAAGTTGAATACTCCGAATCAGGGTTCTAGTGACAGTCTTAGCCCTAGTCTCATTGTCTGGTATACTTGCTGTTGGGAACATTAATAGTGAGAGATAATTTACATTCATATACCACAAAGACAATTATTCACAGTATTTGCACCTGCTACTTGATGCAGTTGTGCCCTTTAATTGTCTCACGGTCAACAACAAAGGTCACAAGTAGTGGGAGTCAATTGTCGTAAGTGTAGACTTAACCTTTTACTGACTAACACTCTTACATCATTGCCTGGTCTGTTATGAATCCCAGGCCATTTATCATCCACACAGAAAATAATACAGTAAAGCCCAGGACAACAGAAAAGACCTTTAATGATGTCCAAGCTCAGTCCAACCATGGCACGTTAGTATGTTATCAGGTTGTTAAATGGTTGACATGCATTAAAAATAAACACAAAATAGGATTGGGATAAAATAAAAATTGTGGCAGGGAAAACAATATTTCTGGATTATTACAAGATTAAAAAACATTTTATCTAAATCAAAATTGTGTATGTGATATAGAATTTAATAGTCATAAGATTATTTAGTAAAACTCACTCACTTCCGCACTCATGCATGCACGTTACCTATATCTGATTTCAGAGTTTGTAACTGATTGACAGTATCTCATTGACTTCACACTGTTATTGTAAAAAATGATACATGGTTCTTTTCATACCGTTTAAACACATTGGTTTTATTGAACAAGGAACACATTTAGATCTGTGGGCAAAAGAGCTGCTGCAACTTTATGTTTCCAGTAAAAGTCGCCAAAGAGATCTGTGCCAAAATTGCATGACCACAAGATCATCATCACTTCTTACATTGTCCTTGTTGAAATTGGTAAGTATAAAAGAACATTCTAAAACACCAGGTTCACTTTTCCCACAAGAGATTGTGAATAAATAAAAGTTATCATTCACAATTCTGTGTTACCTTCACATAGAGTAAACCCACAACAATAAAACCTGGAATCAGTATCTAGAATTCTAGATGGTAAAGTTCTCTAAAAGAAGTGATTCCGTGCCAGCATTAAGGTTTTTGGCAGGATAATAACATTTAACTCCGACTGTATAAATATAGGATGTAATGTGTTAATACAGTGAACTGAGACACCATAAATTAGTTAATATGTTCTTGATTCCAAATTTTTTATCTTTTTCAAATTGTTTTTTGTTTACATTTTTTATGGAGTAAAAAGACAAATGTATATGACATGTAGTCTTTGCTCCATAGTGGGGTTTGTACAATTATAAATCACGAGGATCAGTTGACACCAGTCTTGTAATTACTAAATATTTTTCCTGACAGCAAAGCCCTCTGATTTGGGGAAGTGAGGCCATCCATTTTTTAGTTACATTGAGCATATCGACATGTTTCTGAACCTTGATATATTTTGTTGCAGTGCATTGTTGCACTCCTTGCTGGGTTCTTCTTTTTTCAGCCATTTCATAAAAATGTACTATAGACTTAGTTAAGTTTCCCATCAACTATACAACTGATAAACAGGACAATCAAAGGAATATTTCTCCAAAAAAATCTAAATCTATGGCTCTAGTTTTCATCACTTCGAATTCCAACTTCCTTGTTTTCAATATTTCAATACAATTACTGTGTAATCCTGTAATGTCAAGAATAACAAAATGACCAGGATTTTGTCAGTTTCAGTGGAATTTTCTATTAAATAACACCATAATATAATTAAAGACAGGAGCTAAAATAGAGTTCTTGCTTAAAAGGAAAATAGGGATATTCTGGTCTTGACTGCATATAGCCAAATCTGTATTTGCTGTTGCATGCGCTTGCATGCCACATTTGCAGTCTTACTGCAATCTCAGGGCCCTTCATGTCATTCCTTAGAAGAATCCTGTTATTTGAGGAATTTTGTGTGACCCCTTCATGAAAAGCTTAAAGTTACTTTCTAAATTGCCCCCTATATATCCTCTTGTCTTAACCTACCAATGAAATCTGATAAACTAAAATGGAATGCCATTTGACTGTCTTGAATGAAATGAGTAACCTTTAAGCAATGAGACAACAGTAATAGATGTAGCCTAAGGCAGAAGAAGGAAATGGGCTGGCGGCAGCTGAGGCTTGTATTATGAAATAGAGAACAGTTTGAACATGTTGAGTATCCAAACTCATAGCTTCTTGTTTGTATGAAGTCAGGTACATGCTTTTGAGACAACAAAACTGCTATAAGTTTAAAAATACTCTACTGGACAAGCTAAATTGTACAAATGAAGAAACAAAATAATGAATGTTATGACACAAATTTATCCCACAGGAGGCTTAAGAAAACGAAAATTTTAGTCACATGATTTTTTCACCAGGTATTAAACAGGTTTCCCAAAAATGTTCTTTAGAATTCTACCGGAAACTCAAGTTAGCGTTTCCTCCTTGAGAGTGCCAAGACACTATTTGCTTCATCAGAACTGACAATTGGAGTCTATACCACCAATCAAGTTAATTATTGACTAGACATTTTTAATAGATCTTGCCCAACAAAATTCAAAATGCGAAAAAAAAAACTTGCTTTCAAAATAAAAGTGCAACAAGTATAAGGCGGTGGTGCTTCAGTGTATCTCTACACAGTTAAAATCTACATGCAAGAAAAACTAAAACAAAAATGTATCTCTGATAATAATTGTTGCAAAAAGAAAAAAATATAGCAATCTTTGTTTGGGAAGGGAAATAAGATTGTTCTTGGAAACTGACTTTCTGAAAAATGACAATAAAACAACATGATTTTGTACATCTTAAAATGAGTTCCTTCAGCATGAGTTAAGTTAATGTTTTAAAAAAAAAAAAAAAAATCAAGGGTTAAACCTAAATATATCTCATTACAGGGCCAAGATGCATATTAATGCGGTTAATATGCAGTTTTAGCAAGTTAAAAAGCTCAAACTATCTTGATTAGACCTGGCAAGGACACTTTTTAAGGACAAGTTTGATAAAAATACATTCAGTTTATGATTATATAGAAGAGTGGCTGAAAACAACAAACAACAGGTTATTCTGGGTGGATTAAATGAAAGCAAGATTTAGAAATTATGATATATATCGTTAAAAGATTAAAAAATGAAATTGCAGTGTTAAATTGAACGGTTTGAAGTGTTTAGGTGAGCAGCCTTAACAGTCTTTGCAAATAAATCTACAATAAAACCCATTCATGTGTGCCATACAACCACTGGAGGACAGCAGGGTCAAGGAAACATCACACATCTGTCCTTCAAACAACCACTGTCACAAATTTGAAGTCTTTCTGTCCTGACAGGAGAGCCAAGGTAATACTGAGTCCACTTCATAAAGTCTGCTCAAAATACCGCAAAATAAAAGAAGTGCACCATGGAAACTTGCAAAAAAAGGGGAAAGGAAGGGGGCATTGCAACACTTCATATGAATGGAGGAAAATGTGGTATAGACGAAACTATACAGTATCATATCTATGCTACATATGTCTATCGGACAATTGAGTGAATATGCTCAAATGTTGTTTACATGTTTCATTGTGATTTTCTACCATAAAAAAGTAAGGTTTAATGTCACCTCTTTGAAAAAACAAAACAAAAATAAAAACCAATCCGAGCGGACAATGGAGAGACCACAAGTAAGACATTACAAAATTAAATGATGAAATTATGATTACAATATGAATTTATCCACTTTGTTATAATACTGTAGTAAATTGTGTAATAACTGGCAACTTGTGCCAAAAAAGATTTGCATGTCTTCTGACAGCCAAGTTTTCTCTCTGTCCAACATATGAGTGCTGACCCAGTGCAAATACTCAGCCAAGGAAGAGAACGGGAGCAAAGATAAGCTGTCTTGCATGGGAAGATCTGCTCTCTCATGACATATAGCCCCCACCGCTTATCCTACGTGTGCACAACAGGAAACCACGGAGGGGCTGGTTGCTAAAAAACACACTGTACACATACTCCGAGTGAATACGTGCACTAGAAATATCGTGCAGATGTGGCTATTGCTTCAGACAGCGAGAACCATCAAATAATCAGTTTCAACCCAATTGCAGGCAGTTAAAGACATTGATGAATCTGGTACAGTCGCTCTTTGATCTGTCAGTCGACTGAGATAACACGATAATATAAGCTTAATGTGTCACAACAGATCGGGGAACATAACTGTGTGATTAAATGCCATAAGACGGTCTGACTCACCGAATGGTTTACTCCCCACATTACGACGCTGAGCAGGGGGTCGCTGGCACGGAAAAGCTTCACTTTCTGGGCAACGAAGTGTTTTTTCTTGGTCTTCGTTTTGCTCGCAATAGATGCGGCAATACTGCTCGCCGAGGCCATCTTTACGCAAACTGGTTGAGTTTATCTCTGCGATAACGAGGGTCTTCCCTTTTAGCCGGCGCAGTGGCCACTAACTCACGACTCAGATTGTACGAATACGATTCATTCAGCTGGCTCGCAAGTGAAACAGCCCGAATTATTTTCTTCATAAACGTCCCACACAGATTAGCTAACTCTATGGCCCTATATTGCCATTAACTCACGTTAATTAGAGAAATCCGCTGTCTGTTTAAGCTAGTACTACTGTTCTCCTTCGCCTAACAGTCCGCAACTTCCTCCAGCCCACATCATAAGCCACCTTTCTTCCCCTTGACTGGTCTGGAGCACTCCGCACCCTGAGATGTGAAGTCTCACTGAGCTGGCGTTAGCATAGCTAAATAGCCAGCATGCTAGCTCGCAAACACCAACGATATCCGATGTGAAATTTATAAACGCATAAAAAAGTGAAAGCGTGAGGCACGGCGTAGAAGGGGCAAACAGATTTAGCGTGGTTTTAATACAAAATATTAAAATGGCAATGTATGATCCCTAATAAACGAAAAAATGCTGTCGACTCACAGTTGGCAGCTAACGTTAACATTAGTCTCCCCGACCTTCGCTACAGAGCCAGCGGTACAACCGTGCACCGTTCACCTGCTAACTACTATTAGCCTGCAAGCTAGCTGAGTATTAGCCCTAGCGGCACGCGCACTAGCAAGCAGCAGCCCAGTCCTCTTCCTCCTACGCGTTTGTGTTCAGTCCCTGGAGATGATAGGGGTGTATCCTGTCATGCAGTTGGCTTGTTTAAACGCCGACGAGAGGAGCACACATCATTTAGTTAAATCAACGAGTCATGAAATCCGTGCAGGGCACTGAGCTTCATGTGTGCGGCTGTCAACTGACAGCTCGCCGGAGGGGAGTTGACAGCCAGCCTGCGCTTTGCAGTGCCTGCGCTGCTGATTCGCTGCAAACCCCTGCCTCATCCACTCCCGTCTTCTTTACTGCATAAACACCAGGCTGGTTTAAAATTGATAGACGCTGATTTGGGGTTTGAGTATGCCGTATTAACTGAAATTATTTTCATATGGGTTTTTAGAAATGTCTCCTATCCCCTTGCCTTCTGCAATACACAGAGGTAATAACAGTGACAGGCTCCGTGACAAATTTCATAGTTGTTACGAGTAGGTGGGTGGGGGGGCAAAGATAAGTGTAACAGAAAGTATATCCAACGATCAAACCTCTAGAACGTGTTAGATAGCTTTAAAAACATAGGTAAACAACAAAGGAGGAAAAATGGCTACGGAAAGCTGAAGAGAGCTTTTGATATGTGTCCTTTTCTTCATTTTTTTCTGTTCAAGCTGGAAGTATAAGAGGGTTGTCAGGAAATACATAAGGCGGAGCAAACTAATGAACGGACCTTTCCACATCTCGGCTTTTTAATCTTAATTTTTCCAAGGTCAAAAGCTTAGTTTTTTCCCCAATGCATTCTGTGCGCGTGCATGTGCACGTGGATGCGTTTTTGTATTTATACACGTAGGCAGAGGTTTATTATATTCGTTTGCGTTGACATGATTTTATTATTATTTTTGTATTGTTGCAGGATATTTTAGAAATCAATGCAGTTTATTTGTTTTATTTCTCTCTATGTTGTTGTTTCATTCAACTACAGTCACGTATTTATTTGGTAGATGTTATTTAAAATAATGTACACCTGAAAAAGAAAATTTAACACAGTCTGAGTCGAGTGGGATATGTGTTGACAAGCAGTGTTCAGGATTTATTCCATTTATTTAACCGTATATTTTGTTCTTCAAGTCTGGAGTTGAAGAGCTGTGTCCTCCAAAGGATTTGATAAGGACTTTCCAAATCAGATAATGTTTAGTAACTAATCCAAACACCATTGAACTACAGCATTGCGGAAAAGAGTCCAGTGAGTGATTCGGGGTCCTGCTGTAGCTGAATTACTTTGTAGTTTGCCTGACAATAGTTGAATGAAAAGTAATGTTTAAAATGAATGTGATTTAAATATTTTACTCAAATTAATCTTGAGATGAATAAAAGAAAATTGGCAGCTGCTTTGTTTTGGTCATGGTTATACAATGCCAAACTTTCAACGGTGCATTCAGACACTAATATCAACAGGAGTGTTTACCTTGTCATCCAAGTAGATCCATTACAATAAACAAGGTCCATTTAATACCCTATTTAATGTTTATTTAGGTGGAAACTGGTTTGTTTGCATTTGACCAAACTACTACTGAATTGAATGCGGTTTTGATTATGTTATGTTCCTGTAGACTTCTGGGACAGATAAGACAGTAATCATGAGCATCCAGTTATGGTAATTGTGCTTTGTGTTTGATATTTCAGTGGCATTTCAATGCTGTTTTTGCACTAATTTTCATATTTTTGTGATCGGTGGAAATGTCAATGTTAGTCACTGCTCTTCTTGAGAACCATGTTAGGCATGGTGTGATGTTTTATTCATGGAATATGCTAGACAAATAAACTTAGTTATCTTATGTGATTTCCTACAACTTTTAATGAGATTTTGTTGCTGTTTAATGTTAAACACACATCTTCATTGTGCAATTTTTTTTGATTACTGGTGATACTTAGCTTTGTTGTGGCTTTAATTTAGTCCATTTCCCCAAATCAGCAGAAATCAACATCAGCACTATGCTGCACAACGATCATAAACATATGCCAACAGAGGCAATATCACTAGAGGTTATTTCCACCAGCACACTGCTGTATTCGTACCACTCTAAGAGGAGATTACACTTTGCTGATACTGTAGCCTGTTTGTTAAATGAAAATGTTGTAGCAATTCCCTTTCTCTATGCAACACAGAACATCAAGCACATATGTGCACATTAGAATCCTAAATAAATTTTACTCTAGTTCCTGACAGCATTCAAGCTACATCAATCTCAACAAAATATTAATTGCAGCACCATCTGGTGACATCTTTACTTCAATATACTCTTGTTTATAAGGAGCTCCAAACCATTATCATGGTACAGTATGTTGGCTCAAGTCATAACAGCACATTTTATTTTACAAAAGTGCAGAGCTAGTTAGTATAAATGTTGCAGAAAGTGTACTCCCCCAACATGGCTATGTATTTTCCCTTTTATCCTTTTTGAAAAAGACGGTTGGAAAGTAATACACAAGCAGAAGACAAAATATGTCCATTATGTCAAGTTATCTAACGTACACATCACAACAGAGAACAACTAATGAAAACAGCAAAATCACAAAGAAACAGAAGTAAGTACAAATTAATCACATAAATAATGAGGTGTGGTGTGGCGCAAAAGGTAGAGTGCTTGTCCCTGGACCTCAACATTCCTGGGTCAGTTCCGATCTCCTACTAGTGTGCCATATAAAAAAAGACTGTTCCTTACCGCTCTTATTGTAAGGAACTATGTATTTCTTGCAATAATGATTCACATTTTTTAAACAAATTAAGAGATTCTCTGATTTTGGTAATGATCATGATTCCAGAGCATGTTGGCAAAAAGAACATGAATTATTCATATCCTTGACCCTGGACACAAGCGAACTGGGTGGACAAATCATATTTATCTATGATTTTTCTTTGTTTTAGAAAAGAAAGATTTACATGTAAAAATCCATCTTTTTGTGGTCGTGAACACCTTCCACCTCACTGCAAGAAGGTCCCTGGTGCAAGTTAGGTAGGGTCCTCTCTATGTCGTCTCGCATGGGCCCCGTGGCCACATGGGTTTTCTCCGAGTTCTCGGCCTGAACGAAATAGTGACGGTTACATGCCCACGGACATTGTCCAGAAATGAATTAATGCAGCCATGCTGATTCAAAAAATATAACATGAAACCCTCCCCTCGCGTCGATTTTGTTTGGAAAATCTACGACGAGAAACTTCCCCACTTGGGATGGAAATCACAGTCATGGACGTGTAAAATAGGTCTTACTAGTTCACAGTGACCCGCTGACGTAACACAGACGAAGTCAGCTTGAGGTGACGTTGATGTGGTTGGCACCGATCTAGTTTGCAAAACTTTGGGCTCAGTGTTAACATAGAAACCGATATATGCTACATCTCCCATTGTGAAAGAAGAACCCGTTACCTAGCAACGCAACGTCAACTTCCCTTGCCCCAACAATACAGGTTGCTGGGTTAGAGGTTCCGTCAAACCTCGGCGCTAGTTTTCTTGAACATTTTCGTTTTCCCCCCTGCTAAAAAAGGTAAGTGAGACTCGGTTTGGAGATTTGACATTGTTCATTTATTTTTACACATATCCACAGTTTTTTATTAAGACGTAGAGTTGGCTCTTATCAGACACAAATTAGCATGCTAGGATGAACAACTAATATTGGCTTTGCTGTCAATGACTCAAGTTGGTAAAAACCCAGGTTATGATTAAAAAACAACCTGTTTTTGTTCAACTTTCTCATTTGGATACGGCTAGAATGAAAGAGACAATATGAAAAAGAAAGGGAAGACTGAGCACGAAAGCCACTGCAAGGAAACGGTAAATGGTGTTGTATCCACATCAAAATTGAGTCTTATCAGCCATGTGAAGCTGATGTTCAAACATCTGGCTCGACATTTTACAGTTTGACCCTCTGCAAGTGGAAGGCAAAACAGTAGCAACTGTAGTACTACTACTAAGATCTCCAGAGGAAGACATCCTTGCTAAAGCCTGTGAAGCCATCCACATATTTGCAGAAAAAGGTGAAGAAAAAAACATGTTGTTATTTCATCAATATTAGAACTGACCACCAAAATAACTACTTGTGTTTGTCCTATTTTGAGCTCCACTACATGTCTTATCTCACAACTTCGAGTTTCATTCATTTTCTCTTGAATTGAAGGACAATCGATACCATAACATGCCCAAAGCAGATCATCTTGTCTTTTGCCTCCCCCTGTTGTTAGGAGATGAGAACAAGGTTTCTCTATTGGGACTTGGGGCACTGGAGCCTCTATGTCAGCTCATCAATCACAACAATGATCTGATCAGACGCAATGCCTTTATCGCCCTGGGGTTGATGGCCATGCAAAGTATGTCAAGTAACATGCATTATCGATACTGACTTAAATGTACAGTGTCTCAAACTGGCTAGCTTCTGTTTTATTGTCTCAGAAGTAACTGGCTGAGAAGTTGCTCTCTGAGTCACTAAACCTGGTTTCTTTTGTCACTTAAGGTGATGTCAAGAATGCTATGAAAAAAATCTGTGTCATTCCATCAATCATCGAAAAACTGTCTATTGAAGGTTTGTTTTCTCAAAGCAACCTGATTTTTTTTTACAAACAGCTTCAATAGAACATCATCCCGATACATTTTTATTTTCCTGCTTTATCACTTCAGAGTTTTAATATACATTGCTTTTTCTCTTGTAATAGAGGAGGATGTTGCTGTTCACGAGTATGGGACGCTGTGTCTTTCCTATCTTTCTGTGGACTTTGTATGTAAAGTCCAGATTTTGGATAACAAAGGTCTGCCAGCGCTGATCCATCTGCTTTCCAGTACTGATCCAGATGTCAAAAAGAACTCCCTTGAGGTCATCTACAATCTGGTTCAGGTGACTCAAAATCCATTTTTATCTGCATTTTGAATGAATGGAATCCTACTCAAATATTATAAATATTTATGTACATGCATAATTGATTGGACTTTTGGATGGCTGAAATGGATACTGGTCTAAAATTCTAAAATTAATCTTGTTTCTCCTTTTTTTTACGTTCAAAGGACCACCACGGTCGCATTGCAGTACATACATTGGGTGGGATCCCTGCAGTTCTTGAGCTAATGAATTCTGAGTTCCCTGTCATTCAGCATTTAGCTTTGAAGACACTGCACAATATCACCACCCATAAAGATACACATGGCACCTTTAGGGAAGAGGAGGGGTTTGAGAAAATCATGGATATTCTCAAAAACAAGGCGAGTATATGCATGAAAGAGTACATGCGTTCAGGTAAACTTGCTTATGTATATTGTTGTTCTTAGTGAAAATTACAAGTTATCAGCTACAGCATACTTCACCTGCTTATCCTTATCCTTGTTCTTTTAACAGTTGACCTGAAATGCTCCTCTTCTTACAGGATTTCACAGATCTTCATGCTGAGGCCTTGCAGGTGGTTACAAACTGTGTGAGCTGCAGGGAGAATTTAGAGCTGTTCCAGAGGATAGGAGGACTTACTTGGCTGATAGAGATAGTACTCACCCAGACCTTGCCTGAAATTCAGTCCAATGCTCTTAAATGCATTGCCAGGGTTGCACAGAGCTGTAAGCACCTATTGAAGACAGTCATTATAATCTTACATTGAAAATACAAACTAAAAGCATTATTAACATACTGGAGCTTTGTTGCCTGTGTCTCTATGTCGCTTATGTTGTGTGTAGCTGAGAATCGCAAATTACTCCACGAGCAGAATATCGAGAAGGTTCTTGTAGATCTTCTGTTAGTGGAGGATGAAAGACTTAAAACAGCTACCTGCCAGGTTATTGCTTCGATGAGTGTTCTTCTCTCCAGCAAGTCAATCTACAGAGATATAGGTATATTTATATTAACACAGGCACCATCGTATTAACAAAATCACCACAATAATGGGTGTCTTTGCTGGATAATATTGTTTTTCAGGTGGGTTTGTGGCTATTGTGCGGCTCCTGAGAAGTAAGATATCAGCACTTAGAGAGGCAGCAACCCAAGCCCTCTTGACCCTCACTGCCAATAACAAACTTAACACCTTGTAAGTGACTGTGAAAATGAATTTATCCGTTCAGCATTCATTCTTGGAATAATGTTTTTTCTAATCATATAACTTAGCCCCAAAAGTAATATTTACAGGAACAAATGTAACAGGTATGTGATTGTGGAGGCTTTGTGGATTTGCTGAATTTAGAAATAATATATTTGATGTCTAATTCACACTGCAGTTATTTCTTGCTGTTTTTTCACAACTTTCTTTGCATGTGACTGCTATATTATCGATACATAGGGCATTATGTGATGACTTTTCATTTGAGATGAAAAAAAGTTATATGTATGCATGTATATACTCTGTCTGTGAGACGTTGTCCTGCTTCAATGAGGGACACCAAAGTATTGATGAATTGCAAGCTCCTGACACATACAAATTTAAATTGCTCTTCTTTACCAGTTTATTGTAACAGACTTATGTGGACAGGCAGTGGACAGCAAGCATTAAAATAACTACAGGCTGAAGATATCAAGCACTAAATATACAATCTGTAAAACAGAGATTTAGATGTAAAAGGTATTTAAAGCATTACATCACAGGAGATGCAATGCTTCAGCTGTTTTCTAATGCTCCTCCCTAACTTAATTACAGTATTTCATCCCTAATCTCCAGCTCTGAAAATCCCTTTTTATCTATCTTCTACTTTTCATTCTATGCATTAATCTACACTGGACCTTCACCTCTCTCCACCACCTCTATCACCTCTCCGTTTGTCTCATATGGGCACATGGCACATGTGCCAATTACATCAGACTTTATAAGGCTGCTTTTAATCTTGTCCATTTCTTTGGGATCTTCCAGCGCTGTCTATAGGGCAGGGGGCCATGAGCTCCTTGTCCGGCAGCTAAGTGACAGCTGTCCCAATATAGTGGCCAATGCAGCAGCTGTACTTGGCAATATGGGGGAGCATGAAGTCATCCGCAGTAAAATCCATTTCCATGGAGCCATGTCAGCGTTGGTGGGGCCCTTAAAATCAACAGATTCACAGGTCCAAATCAACACCACCCTGTGCGTAGCTGAACTTGCTTGTGATGTGAATGCCAGGGTAGAGGTGTGTGACATTTCCTTGTTGTCATGTGTTTTTTTAGATATTCACACAATCATTTCTTAAAAATAGTCTCAAGAATTTTTTTCAGCATTTCATCTGTGACCTAACAATCAACTCATATTCATTTTTCTTATTTTTGTTACTACACAGTTACAAAAGGCTGGCGGTTTTAGCCCATTGGTCAATTTGTTGCACTCCTACCATAAGGAGGTTTTGCGAAACACATGCTTGGCAATCAGTGTCTGTGCTGTGGATGAAGCAATGGCTGTGGAGATGTGCAAATTTGGGTAAGACATTAAAATGAGAGGTAATAATGACTCAGAATTCTTTCAAATTAATCTTCAATTACAGGTGTTCTGAAATTAGCCATTTGCACCATTAGATGCACCATATTTTCGCCTTAAGTATTCCTAAGTCAATGAGTCTTGACAAGGACATACGACATTTAGAAAGCAGAACATTGTTGAAACTGGAGCCTGCAGTGTACTTTGTACACCAAACCAAAAGATGGCAGCATCGGACAGTGTGGCGTGTGGCTTCATCGTTGCAAGACAAATTATCACAAAGTTCTATACTTTGTTTGGATTTTTCTTGCAATGATCACGTGAGTGATGCTTAATTATGTCAGAAAATCCGAATTAATTGTGTGTAATGGAGACGTGCAGATTTTTTTCTCGTGTGTGTATGTTTGTGTAGGTTGGTGGTGCAGTAGATTTACTAAAAAGGTTGCTTAGAGGTGGCTAATCTGGTAGCTCACCTCTTTTCTATTATGTAAATGACATACTCATATTACTTTCAACATTTTTTACAGACTGCGTCATTTGTTTGCTTAGTTTCTTTTTTCCAACTATAAATTTAGATTGTTAATATATTCATTAATGTATTTATTTATGTTTTTTGAGCCTTATTTTTTCATACCTGGAGCCTATCAATTCTTGTTTTTTGTATATTTTTAGAGCTCTGGAGCTACTTCAACAAATCAACAAATCGGCAAATCGGCGCAGCAAGTTTAGTGAGGCTGCCATGATCGGCCTGCTGAACTCCCACTTGTCTCTAAAATACAGCCTAACAGGATGTTTGGCTGCCACTGATGTGATAACTGACGGCTTCTATGATGCTGGGAAGGTTTGTGATCATGTATGGTCTATGTTCATTGGAAATTCCATAAAGAATTCTGGTCATGAATTTGGATGTACTAACAATTTATTAACATGGAGCCCTATCTTTCTTTTATAAGCTATTTCACCAATTTGATTACAATAATTATGTTTTTTATTAAAGTTATGATCACCCTTTTGTTTCCTCTCTCTGTCTCTCCCTCCATTAGTCTCGTGCAGGCCAGAGTGTTTTGACTTTAGAGGAATTGTCCAAGCAGCCACTCAACCAACAACGACCAATAATTGTGTTCAGCCCAGGAACAGAGTACGAGTTTGATTTCACATCGGGATTTCATGTTCTGACAAATGTTCTCTTCAAACATTGTGAAAACTTGTGCAGCTCATGCTTATTTTCTGCACACCTATTTTCATTTCCAGCCTTTCTGAAGCTGAAAGTTTATGCCAAAAGTGCTGTGATATACTTGCAGAAGGTCACCAAATAAAGATATAACCACACCACTCACCCAAAGACAAAGTGGGGACTTAGCTCCAATCAGTCTGTTAGACAGCGGTATTGACTGAAATTGGCATGGCTACTATATTTCTAGCCTCATCATATGGCCAAGCAGTACAATCTATATAGGGCAAGAGATTACCATCACCCTCCCCTTGTCTGCTCCAATCCAATGCTCTACTTGTCTTCCTTTTTCTTGTCTCTTCCCCCTTTCACTTGTTGCCTTCAGTGTGCCCAACTAGTTTGGCATCACAGAGTAAATGATCTAATTTTTAAAGATGCCAACAAATTCAGGGTGAAAGAGCCTTTGTGACCAATGGACCTCTACATGCCCACACAAAACCACAAGTATCAGGCTTAACAAATAGGTACAAAAGCAATTACACATAGGATGATTGCACGTTCCTACTGGCTAAGACATGATTACGCAGACATATGCACATATTTGCACTTCGAGACAGTCAAAAGCTTTCTGCAATGTGATAAATTAAATTGCCAATTGCTAGCACTAGTACCCCTTAGGGTACCTCAGGTCTACCTCATTTCCTCCATGCCCTCCCCCTTCCTCCAGATACAGCGTGCAGCCACACACAACCTCTCAGGCATTCTTAAACAGTCTGTAATCCATTACTGCTCCATCCGCTGCTTAATGCGAGCCACGTTTCCTCTGACAAAACAAAATGCCTCTTTCTGTAATAAATTAATCATTGTAATTTCTTCTATAGCGAGACCAGACTCAGTAGGTAAAAGTGAATAATTACTTACTTTTATGAAGAACTTTCTGTGTGTGTGATGTAAATTTTTAAAACCTATAATCTTAGACAATATAAAATAATGAGTTTAATATAATCAACTGGTACCCCGAGAGTCCATGGGTGTGCATTTGTGCAGGGACTGCTTGAAATGCTATGAAACAGTATCATAGCCAAGACCAATTGGGTGGCTTCAATACGCACATACAAATCTGTTATAGAAGCAGCATAACATTACACGGAAAGCTTAAATTGTGTTTTGAAAAAGTATGTATACTACTCAGATTTAATTCTGTTATCACAGCAACAACAATTACACACACACAGACATACAAATGCCTGCACACGCCCGCACACACACACAATTTTATGGGTGTTATTATAAACCACTATTAATACAGTTATTGTAATGTATAAAGTTATCTAAATTGTGATGTTTTTTTCTCGTGGCAGCAAGACAGAGGAACTGCCAGAGGACAAAAACATAAACCAATCAGACACAGAGACCAAAGGAGAGCGCAAGACACTAAGGTGTGTGGTTTCTTTTATTTTTTAGGATGGAGAAACTTAGATTTGTCCTACTTAACAATGCCAGGCTTGAATCTAGAAATAGGAATCCATGCATTGAAATTACATTTGATTCTCTCTCGGTTCAAAGCGAGTTCAGGTTGTTCTTAATTGCCAATTTTACTGTGCAGGAAGAAAAAGGATGATGACAAACAGAAAGATGAGGTCCTGCCAGAGTCTCCGACAGAGAAAGAGAAACAGAATAAGTTGATGGAGGACATCCCATTGCAGGTTCTAATTAAAGAAGCCAAAGATTCCATCCTGCCACTGAAGGATGAACAGGAACAGTATGCCGCCTTAGCCAGGTGAGGGATAAATGCTATCAGCACCGTATTGACAACCACGCATGGCACTAAGGATGGGGTAGAACATGGCATATGAGAAAGTTGACAACCATTTTTTTCTCCTTAATGATAGAAACAAATTAAAAATACATTGAAATGTTAGAAAGCCTTAGACCTATGTGCATTTAATTGGATATCAGGCTGGTTAGCGAGGCAATGGGTGGAGCAGTGACGATGGAACACTTGCATGAATTCTCATGGGAACTGCACATCAGCGAGGTCAAGTTTCAGTTGCAGTCTAATGTTGTTCCTCTTGGCATGATCAACAAGGGAATCTACTTTCACAGGGCACTTCTCTTCAAGGTAATACCAACTAACTGACCACCAAAAGCAAAATTCACTTTTCTTACTGAATTTTTGCTCATTCACATTATTATACATTTGATATAAATATATTCTCCGTTTTTACAGAAATATTTCCAAATATTCACACCCTGACAATAATACTCTGCTCTCTCTACTTTGACAGTGTATGGCTGATTGTATTGGAATGAGTTGTACTCTTGTTAGGGGCGAGTACAACAGGGCTTGGAATGAGGTACTTCTCTTCAAGGGAAATCCCTCCCGTGGTGGACACTCTTCACAACCCTTCCGCTTCATTGTAGACCTTATGCATGAACCAGGATGCCTATTGCCAGTAAATACCCTTGCTGCTCTGCATTACCAAACCATATAAAGAATTACTTTATCGTATATAGTCTGGTGATCAAATATTTTAATTACATTCATTGTAGAAAATCAATTTGTCATGTACTATACCTTTATTTTCTGAATGAAAGAACTGGAAAAGTACTACAACACAGGATGGGAACAGCTTATCATTTGGAATTCAACAATAAAGTCTCATTCTTGTCTTTGCATTTACACTCCAAGCTGGAATGAAAGCCCAAATCAGTATAGACAAGTTGTGGACCAGCAGAGCAATAAATCATGTCCGTTTTTGCTTGATCTTTTGCTTGATCTCTCATCTTGATCTCTGATATCTCATCTCTGTTTGATCTCTCATACCGATCTGAGTGTGTTTGAGTTTATCTTTTTCCAAAAGAAAAAATTGGTACAGAACAAAAACTGATATCTTCTACTGCCCTCTGTTAACTTTAATTACTAGTTACCTTTATGACGTGACTCATGATTCAACAAGTTAAAAAAATACAGCCGGTCACCAACCTTTTTCTTTCCAAACATTGGATGGACAAAAAGCAGGAGGTAGTATACAGTATACTCCTCGTAAGTACTTACAAGTACAAGTAAAAATATTCAAGCACCACCAGACCAAACTGGAACACGCAGTTTAAACACATGTTTCAGTATCATCTATATGTCATTGTCGATATGCTGCAAATTTAATTGTTTGATTTTTTAAATTAACTTAACAAGTTGAGAAGAGTCATGCTGTTCTTAAAATAATAACACCAAATATATAGCATCTACTCAGTATCGCCTCTCTTTCTCTCTACGACTGCATCAGCGGGGTGTCACGTCCGCACCTGGGGATGAGGGTGTGTGTGTGTTGTTTGCGTTGGAGGGGGGTGATGTCACAAAGGGGATGCACAGCTTCAGTCATTACACAAAGTTCATTGTCAAGTAGGCAATTTACAGTGGCCTTTGGACATTGCACAGCAATAAACACCTGTTAACATAGTTCCCTTTCACCCATAAAGCTGGGAGTCGGGCTTATTGCCCGGGCCGGCGGGCTGGATCACCCTGGGAAAGACCGGCGCGTTCCCGCCACGGCTTGAATTTTCGCATCACAATGGCTTTGACCGAGATCCTGATCTGAGCGCAGACGTCGCTCAGCAGCAGCAGCGGCAGCAACACGCACACATGTCTCGTTTCATCGCCCGGCGCTTCCTTGCTCTAACTCAGCCCTCGGCTGTTAGATCCGCGGTGTCACCGAGGAGGATGCCTTCATCGATTCGACATGTTTCCACAAGTCGAGGTAAGGAACATGATAGAAGGCGATGTGATTGTGTGCTCCCAGCAGCTGCACGTCCACTGAGGCCAACTTTGTCCTGCGTGGGACTGAACATGTGTTACAGACACATCACCGCTCGCATGCATAGAGATAGACCTGCTTTTAAAAAGGAACTTGAAAAAAACAAGGCAAAACAACGACAACAATAAGTTTTGGCTGCATTTTGTTACTGAAATTGATCAAATCTATTTGACGTTCAAATTGTATCTGATTCTTGGACCACTACTCTTAGAATGCATTTAGTGCTGAAATTACAAGAGAAGTTGTTAAATTCTTAACTGTTAGGAATACTTGACGCCCTTCTGTTCTGTTCAGTTGTACAGCAGAAGTACTCAATTCATCTAATGCCCTTTGCAGGCTTGCTGTCCCTCACTCGGTATGATGAAACTACAGACTGGCAAAAGAAACTAACCCCAGAAGAATACGTCGTCACCAGAGAGAGAGGAACTGAGCTGGTCAGTACAGCACATTAAAATACAAATAAATTGTGTTTTTATTAAATGTGTAGTTGTCCAAGATTTTCACACACTAAACCTATCTAAAAGCAAATATGCACCATTACATCTACATGTGTCGAACTAGCTTTGTTAACACTTACCAGGCAGACTAACACAGATATTATCTATAAACGCTTGCAAAGCTGGAGCTGCACTTTGCTCCCCTGTGTCCTGTTGACCTGGTCTGAGTTAATACAACATCATTTAGCTATCAACAACTATGATAATGTTCATTTAATCGTCCTGCCATGTACAAGTTTTATTGGAATTTTTAACATGAATGGTCTCCAAAGGTGTGTTCCATATTTAACTTAATCCTGCAGGAATTACATGATTTCCACTTGTCAACACCAGACATCTCTAAACCACATGGCTTGCAAAAATATGTAAAATAATGTGTTCACCAAAATAGATGATTTGCTTATAAGAAGTAACCTGCACCACTTGCGCAATTGAATAATTTGATTTATAAACAGTTATAACATTAATAATACTGTGATAGAACATGGCATGATTTTTCTGAGATTCAGTGCCAGCAGTCCTTTGTTTTGTTCCTTGACTAAATTGTTCATCTCAGCCCTTTAGTGGGATCTACCTGAAACACTTTGAGATTGGGATGTACCACTGTGTGTGCTGCAACACACCGCTCTTCAGGTAACACTCTGGATATATAAATTTAAAGACTAGACTAAGATTATTAACATAACAGGTCTACCTTATGATTTCCTCTTTTACTATTGTAATAGTTGTTGGTTTAATTTTTATGGTGAAGATATAACAGGATAGTGATGTTCAATGAAGACTCTTCACCAACAACAGTTATGATTGAGCAAAAATAAACAATAGTTCTCTCATGCTAACAAGTGAATATATGCATGTGTTTGATATCAATTTATTGTCCCCTGGGGACAAATACAATTTCTTAAATTTTTATTTGAAGATTTTCTGTTTTGTTAGTTCAGAGGCTAAGTATGATTCGGGGACTGGGTGGCCTGCATTCAAAGAAGCTCATGGGACCTGGGAACGAGATGAAAGCTTTGCGTCTATCATTCGTCGCCCTGACAACAGTCTGGGTAGCACTGGGACAGAGGTCCTTTGTAAAAATGTACGTTTTTTTTCCCAATTATTTCAGAAATTCAGTTATGCTTTTGCATTAGGCTGTATTGAAAGCACTTAACTTCAGAGTTGTTTCTAAAAATATTCAGTGTTTAATTTAAGTCAAGCTTCTTTCCAATTATCCATAGATGTTTGGTCAGCTGTTGGATATACTTTTATGTATTAGTGGTCTTTTGTGTTTCATGCAGTGTGATGCCCATCTGGGTCATGTATTTGAAGACGGACCAGATCCAACCGGTCAACGTTTCTGTATCAACAGTGTAGCTCTAAAGTTTGTACCCAGAGGAGACAGCAAACCTGATCAGCCAGAAGACTGAGAAACTTCCTTCACTGCTACTTTTTATGTCAATGCAGCCTTGAAGACAACATGAGTCTACCAGAGTTCTGATTCAGTTTGCATAGAGGGGCGTTGGATTAGTGTTCCACACACGGTAATGAACATTCTGGGGTTTAGTAACTCATTAATTTCAGTAAGAAGCAAAGTTCTTGTTAAAAGCAAATTCTTTCACTTTACAGAATTATGAAGAAACAGTAGTAGATCAAGCCAAAAAACAAATGTTTCAACCACAATATTACTGACCTCTTCTTATCAGAAGTTTTCTGCATGATAAGTTTTGATTCACGTTAATGATTTATCATGATTGCACATGTTTTTGACAATGATAACTATTTGAGGACAAAGTATATTTATGTCTATGAAATTACAGAGCTGTTTTTGACAGCAATTATGTCAGTCTTGTCTGAAAACATACATACACTGTAAATGATGATTGCAAAATACATGTAAAGCTTTTATGGCACTGTTGTTTTATTTACTTATTTGAGTTTCATATATATATTTGAGATTTGATCACATTGTAACAATAAGTTGTTAATAAATGAACAATGATTTTTTTTCTCATCATATGCTTTTCTGATCGAGGATTTGACAGAATATTCAGCTTTGTATTTATCTGACTCCTTTAGTTCAAAGGCAGTTCATAGGCATGAACTACAATATTGCCTCATGCCAGTACAAGTTAATCCTTAACAGGTCGTCCTCTGTGCCTCATCTTTTATCTCTTGCTCTCTTTGCATGGATGCATTTTCTATGCGTGTGTGTGTTTGACTATGAGTACTGCAAATAGAGGAGAGTAGAGAGCAGGGACTGCAATCCCAGATTCAAAGGAAGAAGACAAAGAAGACAGAAAATTGAAAAATAGGCAAAAGAAGACAAAGCTGACAATCCTAAATTGAAGATTTCTCTCAGGTCTATTTTTCCAAAGTTCCAGGATGGCTGGAGTTTGGCATTGCATGTTCATAGTGCTTGTGCTGATGCTGGTTTGCCTGTTGGGCTCCAGTGAAGCTGTAGGTGGAGCCAAGAGTCGACCGAGACCCCAGAGACGGCCACGTAAGAAGCCAAAGGTGGAACCAGTTGATGTGACCCCACCAGCACAGAATATAGACATCCAACGGGTAAGACACTTCAAGGATACCACCAACAACTGTCTCATATCTGATGTAGAAAGTTGAAGAAAAACATTCAAAGGCTATAGGTTGTATAAATATTGCCGTATCAGACATGGTAAAATGGCAAGTGATGCCCCTATTTTTTAAGTCAGATGTGATTTGACTCGAAAAACAAGAAATAAGACGAGTGTACATTTGGCAAACGTGATAAAAGTGACACTTTATTTCCTTGCAGTTAAATAAAAATCTGGCCTGATAAATATGTCCATGTACTTGTGGTTACTTGACCTTTGAACACCCTTTTTTTATATTATAATAAGAGAGAAAAGGTAGATTTGTTGTTTTGAGTACTAGTTACTTTATTTTGAGTTCCTTTTGTGACAAGAAGCTCGTTCCTGTGGATTTCTACTATGAATAAGTGCTGGGGCTGGCATGCAGCAAAATGTTTGTGTAATTGTGTCAATATGGTGACTTAGGCAATAAGGGAGTTTTTATTGTTTAAACGTCTCTTGAACAAATGGAAAGATGACACCAGAGGGCATTTTGAAATCACATTTGACAACAAACAGATTTTCACATGTTGAATTAGAATTACTAAGACCCATATAAGATAGAAGGCTTGTGGATTATTTAGCAGGTTTAGACAGGTATCACAAGTATCAATACAAGATATCATTTTTTAATATGCTGCAGTATGTTCAAATATATGCAAGGAGTTATGTGAGTTTGTAGTGAGTACGTTACAAAATGGGGATGTAGAAACCTTTTAAGTTTTAATTTCTTTCTCTTAATTATGTGTGTTCGTAGTTATTCCATGTTTACTGTTTCGGTCTTCCCCTCTGACATTGCCCCTCAGGCACAAATAAAATGACCAGAATTAATTTGTTTAATTCAGTATTACTGACAACTTGAGCAGCAGCTCTGCCTTTTGGAGAAAAGTTGCTATGACAGAATATCATTAATGAATAATAAATAAATTAGGTCTTTTACCTCTTAGAATTACTACACGAGACTAAATATCTGGCCAAGGAAATAAACGAGGACGTGCAAACTATATATTACGGTTTTTAAATGGATAATTTGTCAATGCATTATATTATTATCATCATATGATACATAAGAAACAAAAAAAAGCCATAATATTCCTTTTTGTCTTCTGAACTCTTCTTAACAAGAATATGTGGTTACATTTCTGTTTGGGTTTGATGCTACATTTGTCCAAAATAAAAAAAAAAACATAAATGTCCTAAAACATCAGATATTTCCCCGTGAATCAAATACTGCAGACTGGTCGGTCAATTGTAAATAACTTATTTACTACTTAACCCTTCAGTATACTTTCGACTCCGACTCTTATTCCTGGTATGGGAATCACACACATTTAATGTCAACATGCTAAGAGTACTTTTGTACTTTAACTTAAGTGATATTTCGCATAAATTAATTTTACTTCTTTTAAACACATTTATGTTGTTTTGAAGTAAAAAAAAGAAATCACCAACAGATTAACCAGTTGCAGAACTGGCGAGGCTGAACTGAAAACCAGACTAGTCAAACAGTCAGTCAAGGATGATTAATACTGGACCCGAGAATAAAATACACACGGCTCTCACGACTCTACTCACGATTCCAAAAGGACACAAAGGAAAACAGCATATGCCTTTCATAGTGTGTATTAGTCTTTTAGATTTTACATTTGTTTGCACCACCTTCATTGTAGTCCCCTAAACTGGCCTACTGAGCCTTTGGGGAACTGCTTCTCATTGAAATCAACAGAAGGAATTAAGTAATGCAATGCTTTTATTCTCTTTGATGCGAGCGAAAGGAAATTTAAGCGCAATATGCACGTTTTGGTAATTGTCTTGCTTGTGTGATACAGATGACAGGAACATGGTACCTTCTTATAACAGCCTCAAAATGCTCCTATTTGATGACTCATGGGACCAAGGTGGAGCCGACGGTCATGACCCTAACGTTTCCCCCTAACTCTGACCAAACTCTCTTAGTCAACACTAAAACGAGACAGTAAGTACCACAGTGACTGTATCATTTTCTGTAAGCACTCAGTGACATATGAGTTCCTTGATTTATCAGCGGGTGGGGAGAATAAGCTATTTATCTCTCTACTCGTGGAGACTCCAACCACATGTTTGTAATTCTGTGACTTACAGAAAAAGAAAAAAAAAAAAGACAACAAAATCAAAAATGTGTACATACTCAACAATTTGGATAATTTCTGCATTGACTGAACTTGGCAGCCTTAATTTCATACACATGGTGTTTTGTGAAACATCAACAATGTCAAAATTGTGATGCTATTTGACCCGTTTTCCTCACACAGAGCTTCAATCTAAGATCTGAAGCTGAACCACAACAGAGCTTTGAATGACAACCTGACTGTCTAATAGATCCTCCCTCCTGTATTCTCAGCAATCATCAGTGTTGGGAGATATTGCAGGTCTACCATAAAACTGCGACGCCAGGACGTCTGATACTTAAAGGTCATCCCTATTTCTTGTATTATAAAGTATAAATGATAATATGGGTCGCTCCTGTGTAATTTTTGTGCTTTTTATTAGGCAACAGGCCAGAGTTGAACACTGACATACTGATCGGAGAGACAGACTACAACTCCTATGCTATCATGTTTTTTCAAAAAAGGGGCAAAGTCACTGTCAAACTCTATGGTGGGTTTCTTAATCTTTTCAATGTCTTTTTTTTCTTGGTGCTTCAAACTTTATTTTGGTTGGTATCAATAAAAAAGAGTTTGCTGTCTGTTAATGCTAATGTCATTATTCATCATTAGTCTTGTGTTTTTTGTGCAGTCCGTAGTGTCGACAATCTGTCCGAAGCAATTCTGGTCAAGTTTGAAACGCTTGCTGAAAAACATGGTTATGGGCTTGAATTCCTCTTTCCCTTCCCCAACTACAGTAGGTTAACACCCATCTCAAAGTCAATTATTGCATTGCATCATTAATAGAGAGTGCATAAGAGAGTTTTATAAGCATGGATTCTTGCTTGAATTGCTTAAGAAATAACACTGCATCAAACTACCTATGTAACGAGATTGAAAGTTCTTTTGCTCTCTCTCTCTCTTTCGCTCTCTCTCCCTCTTTCCCACCAGGTCACTGTGGAAATGTGGACGATAACCACAAAATCAGTAAGTCAAATTAGCCACTTTATTAAGGATGAAATAATAGCCAAGACAAATTATTCCGAGCTAAAGTACATATGTAAATGACACAGCATTATTTCTATGGCGCACTGCATAGTGCAGCCTTTTGAGAACTCCACTCAAAACATTTTAGAAGATTCTTCTGATCATTACATGTCAACCATCCCCCCACTTTACAACTGTCATTCAATGCACTTTTGCTATTGATTGCTGAATCAGGACATCTAGTTCCTGCTACTTTTTACTATGCAACTCTGCAGTTGTTGGAGACATGTTATATTATAAAGTTTTATTAAAGTTGTAGACGTCAAATGTGTTTTTTTTCCTGCAATATGATGGTTGGAGAGAAGAGAAGTGAATAATTCCTCTCAACTCCAGAGCTTTTGTTACTATGCTGTTTCAATGTCTCTTAGCTTAGTATTGGGTTAAATGCTATCTATTCTTTTAATGACATCTTGATTAAGTGTGTATTTATTGTGTATGACAGTTACACCCCAACTATTAGAACAATATATTATCGCTCCAACCGGCCCTCATTGAACCTCTTTTAATGTGGATTGATGGGAAGTGTGATGACTTCTGACTTTCGTTTCAAATTTGTGTTCATACCATGCTCCAAACCTCATTCAAAGAATTAAATGAAATAATCATCCATCCATCCATCTTCTGCCGCTTATCCTGCACTCAGGGTCGCTGCCCTGAGTCAAAATCTGCTGCAGAGGATTCCATATTGTGTCCATGGAGGTTGTCAGTCGTCCAGGTCAGGGTCAGATGATGTTGTGGACTTTGTCTGACAGGAACTTTGTATCTTTCCCCTTAAGACGCTTAACTTCTCAGCTGAGAGGCTTCTTGAGCTCAGAGCTGAAGAAACTGACTGCATGACGTTTTAACATCTGTTGATGCAGTTTGCTATTTCGACCACTAGTTGGCGTAAACAGTCTATGTGAAAAGGCCATAAGTCAACACTAAAGAAGAAGACGAATTTTTTTTTAAATCTTTGAGAATGTAAAAAGTGATTTATTGTTAAGATTGGTAAAATTTACTTGCGATGTACTATCATTGCAAACATGGCTATTTCTATTGTGTGTGTGTAGAAGTAGAGGTAGGAATTATAAAGTAATTATAAAACATAAGAATACAATGAAAAACAATATAATTCACTACAGATATTACCCAAACGGAGTATTTTAACATGTTTCATGAAGGATATTGGAGCCTTATTATTATATTACCTGTGAGTTTATTTTGTGAAATTATTTGCTAGAATGAATCTTTTGCAAAGTCCTAATGAATTCATGCCTGTGCTTTTCTATCTGTGGAGTAACATGACATGTCGGAACAAAAATAAAATATATGCTATCAAATACTATAGAAATATAATAGTGGCAAAGCATTTTCTTTGAGACAGGGGGAGTGGGGGTTGGGGGTTGGGTGGGTGGGGTTGTGATTGGGGGCATTTTCGGGACACAGGTCCTCGGCTGATTTTTTTACATATCCGTATATCCAGATAACACACCCACTTGGATTTCTTCCCGATGAAACAGTCAGGGTGTTCATCCCCTCTAAGGATCAACACACATTCTCAAATCTAAGGATGACGGCATAAATGGGTAAAGAAAGACAGTGCTGAATTCACCCGCCATGATGTGAAGCCGACAGATTGATTTGCGACGGCCTTTGAAATGACCTATTGAAATGGTTAAACAAATAAACTCAATGGTTCGAACTTTTTTAAAAAGTCCATCATTAATTGTTTGGTCAAAGTAGAAGTGGACCCAGCACAGTTTTGTAAGAGTCGTCTTGGCTGAAACGAATACATCAATGTGTTATTTAAACGGTCTCAACATGTTATCCAGTACCCAAATCAGCACAAAATCTAATCATAACATCACTCTTTTTCTTACAGACTGTGTCCCCACTTGTTGAAGAGGCAGCAATGTACAACAAATGAAATCCCGCCAAACGGCACTGAATAACTCTTCATACCTGGAGAAAATATGTTAACAGTCGGATTTGAATAAACTACAATACACTACAATATAGTGTTGCAACTGATTTATGGATTCCACAATGTATCATATTGGTCACTCGCTAAGACTCTGGAGGAAGGAAATTGCCTAGTATGGGTCGGTATCATGGCAATGCATCCAGTGATTCTGGCTTTTATTGAAAGTTTAAAGGGTTTAATAAAGGTTGATTATAAAACCAGGTTACCAAATGTGTTTGTAACTCAGCCTCTTGCACAACCCAGCATCTGTGTGCACATGGCCCCGCAAACGCGTGTGCGTGTCTCTGTACGTGTACGTGTGTGTCTGTGTGCTGTGTGTGTGTGTTTGTTACATAAGTGGCTGACTGCAAGTCAATACATGCCTTGGCCCTAAAACAAAAGGAACTGATGTGACAGCATCAAACTCTGTGGCATTTCCTTTAATTTCCATTTTGCACAAGATGGCCTTTTGCACAGTGAAGACTGTAGATTGTCTTGTAGATTACATTATTTCTTATCTATAAACCTAGAGTAGGAACAATCATTTCAAGACTGAATAAGAATCAATATGAGGAGAGCCACTCAAATCTGTCTTTGCTTACTCAAGTGTTGAGAAGCTTCTTTGACTTTTAAAGATCACTATCACTCTGATCTGAGAAACTCAGTCAGTGCAACATGCTAAAGTAACTGGAGTTTTGTATGTAACCATTTTTTGGGACATTTTTACACATTTACGGCTAAGCTCTGACTGTGATTTTCTGCAAGTGGCATTACTAAATAATTTTGAGCAGCAAATTGCTATTTGTAACATACTCAGCTAAATTCTATTGGATCCATGCAGCATTACAAGTTTCATTAAGGCCTTGTCTGTTAGAAAAAGGGATGATTTGATATTCTTTGTTTTTAAGTGGTTTAAAAAATGCTATATTAGAACCACACTTGCACTGTTACAAAAGGCTGTTTCGAATGTCTAGGCATGCCCAAGCATTTGTGATGTAGAAGTGGGAGAATGGGGGAAGGGGGTGTTGAAGACCATTATACACCCATTTTCCCTTTCTACTCACCCCCCCATCCACCCCTACCCACGTGAGCCAGTTGTGTAATGACAGTGATTTGCATGCCAGCAGCCGAAGCCCAGAGAATTTTCACGAATCACAATTGAGAAGGAGACAATAGTAGGAGGGGATCGAAAATAGGAGCATTCAGGATATAAAGGGTCTGTATTTGGCTCTAACGCACTGCTCTCACAGAATCTTCCCTTCCAGATAAGAGGAGCTGAGATCACACAGAGGATCAGCCATGAAGAACCAGTTAATGAGTGCGGTGGCTGCCCTGCTCTGCGTCCTGGCTGTCTGCTCGGATGTCATGCCTGTTCAAGATTTTGACTTGGAGAGGGTAATATAAGGACACAGATTGTATTTATTTCCAGATATTAAAAAAATGCATTGAAAAGAGTCATGATTTGACATAACATTACAGTGTACATATGTTCATTCTGCATACTTATTGTTTATTTTGTTGGGGAATACTCATGTGATTGTGTCTCTAGATGGCAGGCAAGTGGTACATGATTGGCATGGCTTCCAACGCCCAGTGGTTTGTGGACCACAGGGGAAATATGAAAATGGGTACCACTGTGATGTTGCCTACTACTGGGGGAGATCTGGATATCACTTATGCCACCCTGAAGTGAGTAATCCATGTGAAACAACATATCCAGACAAAGACATCTAGATTGATTTCTAAATCTTGACTGTCCTCTGTCTTTTAAAGTGATGATGGTACCTGCTGGAGAATGACTCACCAGACAAAGAAAACTGACACTCCAGGACGGTTCACCTTCCACAGCGAGGGTGAATAGTTACCACATGCAGGCATGCCTGTATTCATTGGCACGCATATACACATGCACAGATTCTGACACTTGTGTATGTTTCTGCATCTGTCAGTGTGGAGTAATGACAATGACATGCGCATTGTTGATGTCCAGTATGATGACTTTGCTCTGATCCACACCATTAAGACAAAGAACGGAGTGTCGGAAGTTCTGAACAAGCTTTACAGTGAGTAGCTGTTATCCACTGTAATAGTGCATGGTGGATTAAAAGTTTCTTGTAATCTGAATTATAAGTTCTGTTGTGCATAAAGGTCGCAGACCTGAGGCCAGTGAAGTGCTGCAGCAGAGATTCCAAAAGTTCTCCACCGACACGGGCATTCTCCCAGATCATGTTGTTATTCTGCCACAGAATGGTACCCTATCAATACTTAAATTGTTAGATACACAGTTTTTAATGAATGCGCATGGCTGATACTGTGTTGCTCTAATCTCTGCTCCTCATTTCTTTGTTACAGCTGAGTGTCCTGAAGCTTAACCATTTGTCACCCACCACTCCCCGTCATTCAGAAGAGTCCACCAACGGCTTAGTCTACAGCATTGCTGTGACTTATCTGTGACATGAGAACTCAAGTATTTTACCCAAAAACGTGCTGCACAAACAAAGGCTAGCTTTTTTTGCTAAACTTGCACATTATCAGAGCTCATGGAAACATTGTGATGGAGATGAAAAAGAGAAGACTGTGTGAGCTGTCAGTTTTTTTTTTGTACATTGTGAATGCTCTGTAATGGCCCTTTTATTCTGTGGTGTTTCATTGTTTTTCCTTTGTTGATGTAAAAGATTACAAAACAACAACACCAAAAATAATTCCACATTTCAGAATGGTCATTTTTGATTGCCAATCAAGATAGAATTGAAGTCTATTCATTTGTGGAAGTGATGCTATTACTACATTTGATTTCAAAATGACCACATCTCACGATTACTTAGAATCATATGTTTATGCCCTAATGTAACCACATCCCATCTGGGTTTGCAGAACACACATAGGTCAAATGAGGAATGTATAAAGCACCAAGCATTTTTTATTTCTGTTGGCAGAGAAAAAAAACTTGTGCTGAGGTCGCTATGTTTTATATCAGACCAGTGGACATCTTAGAAATTTTTGGAATACAAATATTAAAAACCCAAGTTGACCTCACATCCTTTTGCCATGTCTTTCATGCTTACATCAGATCAGTGCTGTTCTATATCTTTTCATCAAAGTTCGAGCAGTCACTTTCTTGAATTTTTCCGGGAATACTCTTATGGTGTCGGTATTAACATTTGTCCATAAGCGGTAACCCCCCGATACCTGGGATCTTTTTAAAACTGCTCTCTTAGCATTTATGTAACATTCAGAACATTCAGAACGAAGCCAGATCCGTAAGCAGAATTTTTAAATCAGTGATCAAAGCTTATCTAGTGACCACTTCTACTCCTAATTTTTTTCTGTCCTTCATCTCTAATGATACCACCCAAACGGCTTTTTAAAGACACAAAAAAACCCGAACTTTAACATTTTAAAAGAAAGATCCGCAAGGCCTTTTGGATTTTAATAAAACTTTGAAGTAAAGACCAATCACTAATTTGCAGAATGAAAGCATGATCCTCCTCCCCATGTCACAAATATGTTGATAATACATCAATGTTTAGATATCGAATGATATAAGGTTCTTGGTATTACCCATCCAATTAACCTGCTGCATGTTTTTGGACTGTGGGAGGAAACCGGAGGAAGCCCACGCAGACACCTGGAGAACATGCAAATTCCACACAGCAAGGTCCTGTCGGAATCGAACGAGGGTCCTTCGTGCTGTGAGGCTGAATAATAATAATGAATACTTTATAAATGCCTCGTGTGGAAGTTCGTTCTCTGCTTTTAACTCATCATGGATGAGCAGTTGGCTGCCGTCTACCAGTGCCAGGGAGCAGTTAGGGGTTCAGTGTCTTGCTCAACAACGCTTCGACAGACTAGGAGGAGTGCTAACCACTGCCCCACTGTGCCGCCCCACTTGCTATGAAAATTATTGTTTTTTTTTATTCTTTGGGTTTTCACCTGAGAAACGACACTGCTGACAAGGAGGTTGTGGTTGAGGGTCAGGTTGTGCAACTGAAAAGCATCTTATGCACAAGGGCTGTTAGATAAGTGAAAGTAAGACCACTATGAACCACAAGGGGGCAGAGAATGACATGCCTCAGAGGAGGCAATGACTTTTTGATGAAAATTCTGTTAGGTGGCCAAATTAAATATAACTTCTTTGAAAGAGACTAAGTTAAAAAATCAGTGATGATTTATTTCCCCTCATTTTCCATTCTGGTCTATGACATTCAATCTTCAGAGAGCCTATGTTAGAGGCTCAAGATAAACAGTGTCTCCGGACTCTATAATTGTGTCACATAGAAATATTGACATGCAATAATGGGTTACAATTCCATGAAAAGTTTTATTAAATGAACTGCGCTGTAATGCTTATCTGCTCATATGCAAACATGAAAGTAATGCATTGAAAAAGACATTGTTGAAGATCAAACACGCTTTATTGAACTCAATAAAACTGAAAGCAAAACATTCGGGTTATGGTTTGTCTGTCAGAGCTAATAATCCATTTTCATCTTCATGTTCAAACAACATGTAAAGGATACGTATATGTGTGTGCATTTTTACGTAGTCTAATACATTTATTATAAAAAGAGGAATGGAAGTTACTCGTTGCCTTCATGGATTTGAAGCGTGGATGGAAATAAAATCTTGTTTGAGGCCGAAGTAGAAGGCAGACTGAGCTCACCAGCTGTCCAAACGTATGTGATTCGATGATCCACAGTAAGAAGTCAGCCATCAGGCTGCAATGATGAACAAGACCACTCATCTAACAGAGCGCCATGGCAGCTACCTCCACAGATATTCAAAAAGTAATTTCATAACAAAATAACCCATTTGGCAGCTGGTCTGGTAAGGTAAACAAAAGCATTACTGACAGGAGCAACATGGCACAGTACATCACTTAAATGAATGTTGAACGACAATGGCACTGTTAAACTCTGTCTAGCAGCCCCCTCAGTGTGAACAGGTCTCTCACATTACTTAAAGAACCAAACTCGATACACGCCTTATTTGTTCGTTACAGAAGATGTATTCTTTAGAGATAGTAAGTAGGATTGGACTCAAGTTGAAGTGCTTGCTGATTGTTAATACAGCATCATTCAGAACAGTAAGCATAAAAACATCTGCACACGGTGTAATGAAATGTCATGCAGCAGCTGACAGGATTGAAAAGTGAGCGGTCAGTTAGGTCGTCAGGGACCAGTCAGAGACGTTCGACACCTTCAAGGCACAAATGCATTAATAATCCAAATATCATCGTAGCCTCTTCCCAGATCTTAATCAGATATAGGCTCTGATTAATTTTTGTTAATGCCGCTTTGACCTGGCAAATGGCTGAAGTTGAGTGGATCAATAAAATTCATTAGATGTCAGGGAGGTTAATCAACTCTGGCTACAGGAAGCAATTTAGCAAATCCCTATGAAACCTTCCCTGTGTTGGGTAAGATTTTCTTCTCTGGTGCTCATCTTTTCCAAAGTGGCAAAGCCTGCTGTGTTTCAATGTCTCAACAACTTCACATATGTCCATTTCGAGATGTGCAGCGTAATTGCACAGCTCACCACTCGATGTACAAAGTGCAGACATGGAAAGAAAGCTCAACGTGAGAAAATTTAATGTAAAAATCTCAGCTTGTCGACATGAGACTTGCGTGCTTGGTGAAAGAAGTGCTTGGGTCTGAATGAGTCATGGCTGTTTGGTTTTTCACTGAGATGAAAAAAAAGCTGCCCTGCTGAGCTACATCAACACAAACATGTGGTGTCATGATCTCACATCAGGCCGAGAAAGCCTTCTCTTGCCCCCCTTGTAAAGGAATATCCCATACAATCGAATGTCATAGGATTTTAACGTAAACCTCTATGTTTGATACATATATATACTATCATAGATGAAAGAAAGATATCTTTTTTAATATAGATTTGGATGTATCATTAGTATTTATGCATTGGATTCTGAATAAACCTTTCAGAAAAAAAAAAGAAAATTACACGAAACATTGTATTTACAAAAGGAACTTTTGGCATCCATGTTCACCTTATGTTGTGGTGTGGCATGTCACTCAACAAACATGACTGAGACACACTGGTGCAACTACTGTCTGGGAAACAAGAAAGGGTTTGGCATCATGATTTGATCATTTTTGATATAAGATTTTTGTTAAAAAAATGAAATCAAAACACAACAGAGTCTGGTGTTAAATCTTTGCTATATCACATGACCCAGTAAGTATAATTATTTGTCATATACAGTATTCAAAGGACTCCTGAAAACTCCCAAGCACAATACAAGGACAAGCCGGTTAGTATATACATACACAGTCCCTTGAAACCACGCCACACTGAACAACTGTCCCTCCTCTTCTCTCTCTTGTAATTTAGATATATAAAAAACAAAACAAATATTATTGTACATGTCTTCCTGCATCTCCACCAACTTATGGAGATTATAGTCCTTTTGAATGGCCTTCCCTCATGGTTGGTCATTGAATTAAACCACCTCCATTTTTGTGGCAACTTGTGGCTCGAAGATTCACGTCCTGTACTACAGTCATGTCTTTACCTGTTAGATGAACCACTCCTTCTTTGATTCATCAATGGTTTCTGGGTTGTCTGTACCGATTATAGCTGTGTCTGCAGATTCTCCCACTGACTCTCCCGTGCTCTTCGCCTCGTTGGTGTGGTAGGTGCCCTTGTGGCGGAACATGTAGCGGATCAGGAAAACCAAGGTGCACAAGATGGTAAAGATTACCACAGCAATGATACCTACAGGATATAGGGAGAGACAAGATGTTAAAAACAAACGAAACAAAATTAAAAAATGCTTTGGAGAAATGAAGCATAGACCCAACAATGGACTTAAATATTGGTGGTAACAGTGTTGCCCATCAAGATAAGATAAGATAAGACAAGATAAGACAAGATAAGATAAGATAAGATAAGATAAGATAAGATAAGATAAGATAAGATAAGATAAGATAAGATAAGATAAGATAAGATAAGATAAGATAATACTTTTTTGATCCCCATAAGGGAAATTCGGAGTGTTGCAGCAGCAACATTAGAGAAAAAAAACAAAAACAAAACACTAAAGATATATACACACATATTTCAGTGCAAACACATATTCACTGACTAAACTAATATCCTCCTTTTCGTTTTCCAATATTAAGATAGTTGTTTTTCTGAAAAATAAAACACCACTCGACGAAATATTCAAAAGAGATAGCAAAGTACTACTTTACCTACTTTTTACCTTCCAATCCACCAACGACATGCACTAAACATTTAATAGCTACTCAATGAAAGCTCTTATAGGATACATTTTTGAATAAATGAGTATTGTAGAAGTGCACCACTCTATTCAATCTGCTGATACTGATGTATTCTGTTGTACCTCCAATGATGGCTGAGTCTCTGTTGACTCCATCAGGAATCACTCGTTCTTCATTAAAGGGGAACTTTGCATCTAAAAGCAAGGAATGAAGGAGCGAATGAAACAGACAGGAGAGAAAAAAAACTGACAAATGTAATTTCAATCATGTATCCTTCTAAATTTGAACTGAGAACACACCCCCAGATGGCAAATGTGCATATCGGGGTCTTCAGTGTCCAACAAACCATAGAGCTGTTTAGTTTTGGCACTGGTATAAATTGGAAAGTCACAAGGTTTCATGCTTGATTTGTACTGGATTACAACAACAAAGTTTCTCTGAAACTGAACCATCAACATCAATTGCAATCGCAAAGAAATGGAAGGAATTCTATACATATGCTTTAGACAGTCAATGTGTGCTTGGCAGCCTTGTAAGGCATTTCATATTTCAAGTTAAAATAGCTGCAGAGGATTGATGGAAGGAAGGAGAAAGAGGAGTAATGCATTGCAAAAATGCAACATGTGCATGAACACACACACACACACACACTAACTGCTTCAGAGTGCAATTAGCTGTCAGCCTTTCTGCCTCGGAAAGCGTTACTGATCTCAAGGGAAGAAAGGCATGCAAACAGGCGGATCGGAAGAGCGT
>CAAKHD010003186.1:12597-75271 GCA_901007705.1 Fistularia tabacaria | reverse complement strand
ACAGAAACACACGAGTATAATAACACAAACACACACACACACGCACACACACACACACACACACACACACACACACACACACACACACACACACACACACACACACACACAAAAACACATATAGAATAAACTCAGTAAGTCATAAAGTCTCAACAGAGAACAGGGACAAAGAGGAGGAAGAAAAAGATGGAGAGAGCAGAGGAGGAGGACTCTGACATTGACCTCTGAAGTCACATAATGGAATGAGTAATGGATGCACATCCCCACCTTCCTCACAGTCTCTCTCCATTTCTGTGTTTGGAAATCTACTTTATTTTTCTTTGCATGTTTTCGCTGATTCATTGGTGAATTTCAAATACGAACACTTTAAAGTGGAAAGCAGCAATGCAAGTGTCACTTTCTATGTCACCGAGAGACAAATACGATTGTGCTGTTTAGTTTTCACATTTTGCTGTAGTTACATTCGGCAGCCACAGTATTTCTCTGTTCCACTGCAGTTTTATCCTTATGAGATGTGCTGCTCTTTTGTGGGCTGGTAATGAGGATTTAACCAGCACAATGCACAGCACAATATTGTAGATTATAATTTGCAGTGATCAGTACAATGAATTAGTGTGATAAACGTCATGGAGATTCTTGTTAAGCAGGCTTTTTAGCTTGAGTCTAACCCTTGATTTTCATTGGCCACAACTCCTTGCTGTTCGTTTGTGTATGCAGGGATTGTTGAGTCCCTGTGTTTCCTGTTCTCTGACTGTATCAGCTCTTAACTCCTGACATGTGCCACTCGCTGGACTGTATGTAAATCAACTCATCTCCATGGCCATCCCCTGGCTCTTTCTCAGTCATTTTTGGTCCGAGCTTAGAGGTTATGCACAGGAACTTTCCCAACGTTTGGCTGTATTTCACTGACTCTGTTGAGCTGAAAAAAACATGATTGACACTTTTATTATAACTATATTATCTTGTTTAGAAATTCTAAGGTGTATTTTCCCACGTTATTGTACCCTAAAAGGTTTCAATTATTTTATTGAAGGGACAGATTTCTGTGCATCATGAAAAATCTAATGTTCCATTGTGGCCTTGAAAAACCACATCTGGTGGTGCCAGTGGTGACTGTCTGAATGAACAGGGGGGAGATTATCTGATCTGCAGTGTTGTCTCTCTGATATCGCTCGACAAGGCAGTGGCACTGTTTAGCTTGGAGATAACAGCTAAGCGAATCAAGCATTGTGCAGATCATGCCGAATATGTACTAGGACCAACTTATCATAGTTGAGTAACATTAAAATATGCCAGAACTTGACCTTTGAAATTCATTCAGTATTCAAATAATGGAATTATGACATAGGATCATTCAAAAAAAATTACAGTAATGAATGCATTTTAAATCTTCAGATTTGGCAAGAGACAGGAGACCCTTCAGTTAAGATAAATATGTTGTGCAAGAAGAAAAACACATGACACCCTGAACTCCAGGTGAAACCAGGAGGCCATTCAACAACGGTGAGAACCGTGAAAAATATCATGAATTCAAACAAAATGCAGCTGTGTGCGCACAAAATAAAAGTTTAGATTTTAAAATGCATGACTGCAGTGCTGCTGCTTCTTTCTGCCACAAACGGAATGAATTGTGCCACAGAATTCCAACTTAAAGCAATGAAATGAATCATATACTATAAGATGACAGGGTTCTCTGTATCTGGACATGGCTTGTAATTCAATTCTCTCTCTTTCTATATTCCATATTGACAGGACAAACACAAGTGAGTGGGTATATGTAAGCCATTGATTGTGCTGACAGTAATAGAGCTCTCTGTTATCTGAGTCCTATATATATTCACCTTTGAGCAGACCTCCTGCAGGCACTTGCATTATGAATTGAATTTAATACTATATCCTGTTTTTTGGAGGCTATCCCCCTTCCCTCACTGACAAGAAAGTTGCTTATACGTGTGTGTGTGACTGCAAAAAAAAAAAAATCTGCATCGTCCGTCATGTCATCCCGAACTGCTTGACATGAGATACTGTGGATTGTTTGTTTTTGAAGTTGCATTTATGTGGGGATGTATAGAACAGACAGAGGCAAACACAATCAGACACAGCGGAGAAAAAAACTACCTCAGTGTTACAGTATTGTAGTGAGCAGAATACTGATGACCATTCAAATGAACAGTGAATATGAATACAAGTCCCTCTCCCCTGTACCCCTAAACATGTGTTGATTACTGCAGAGGCCTGGACCTGAATAGTAATAAGCTGTATTTTGTGGATATAACAAGCTGCTTTGCAAACAGCTCCTGAGGAGAGACAACATGATTTCCTCATTTGTGATCCCATTGCTGGGCCAGTGACTTCCCACTGGAGAGTTCCCTAGAAAGCAGCGCATCCAGTCAAAATCAACCTTCTCTCATGATGATCAAACATTTAACATGAGGAAATGGGGGCCTAAGTTGTAACTGAAACGGGGGCTTGAGGTTTGCTTTGAGCTCATATCAATTTTGTGTAAATAGGTTAACACATTTATAAGCGTATAGCCATAGGTAATCAAAAAATCCTGTTACCATTTCAGAACCCGCTAACCAACTAAACCTATTGCATATAATCCCTTCTTCCATTCCATCCTCCCTTCTGACTTGCTAGAATAACCAATGACACATGCACACACACACACACACACACACACACACACACACACACACACACACACACACAGGCACGGGCATGCGCACACCAATATACTAACGGATACCTGGGGATAAACTGGGTTGAAGTGTGTCTGGATCAAAACACAATAAAGACTGATCTATTTAGCTGGAAGTGGCAGTAATGAAATGAAACATCACCTAAGATTAGAATCATGGTTCAGAATTTGAATATTGCCTCATACATGACTTCACACGTTTCCTAATGCAGACACGCAATAGCAAAGTCACAGCAGCCACAAGGTCATTGGTTTAATCAGAGGACTGGACCTTCCGAGGGTGTGTCACCTGGGAAACCGTCATATGAATTATTCACAAGGTGTAGATGTGAACAAAGCTGGCCTTTGGAGAACAGGCAAGTAGGGGATTTGGGTTTTAGAAGTGAACTGATGCATTTACGGGAGGGGGCACAAAAGAAGTGATCAACAACAGCTTGGAGAAGGGAAAATGGAGAGAGGAGAGCTGCAGAAGCAGCGGGCGTGGCTGCCTCCTCAAAGATGTCTGGTGATGGGGGAGGTGGGGGTGTGAGACACAGCAGAGGAGGAGGGGAGAACTGACAGAGCCTCTGTGGTGTGTTCCTGTGAATGACTAGAAAAAAGAGCAGGGGAGAAACGGGGTGACACGACAGGTATTCAAATACTAAGGTAGAGGAGGGCAAAGGTGGAGGAAATCAAACACTGTTGCCAAGGCAACAAATGCTAGCTGATGCAGGGGTGAAAAAGGGAAAACAATGGAAACAACTCAATAAAGTGTAAATGAGTGGGAGACAAAGTTAACAAACTCATGTTTTTACATAACTCTTACTCTTACTAAAATACTTCTCTATAGATAGTTTCATGTTTTCATATACATGGTTAATAAGGTAACTAACTAAAACAAAAAGCAGGCAATTTCTTCTTTGGACTTTTTTAAGGCATTTGAATCAATGTTTTATAAACAATAGTAAAATTACTGAAAGTGCATTGAATTGAAAATTGATGAGAAGTGTAGAGGATTTCAAGGATTAAGAAATAAAAAAGGAGAAAAATAATAAACAGACAAGTCAAGTAGAAAAAAGTGGGAGATGAGTGGTTGGGGCTGTTAGTTTAAGAACTGACAGAACTATGCTGAACAGATGCGACACACACGCATGCACGTGCATGGGTGTACGCAGACATGCACACACAGGTGATATAACTTCTTCCCTAGAGACACAGTATCAACTGGGATGTAGGTTAATACAGCAAAGTCAAGCCAGAAAACCAATCATAAGAGAGATGCAGCAACAAGCAGAGCAATAATGTAAACGGTATCTTTATGACAGTGCATTTTCTCTTTCTAACTCAGACACACACAGCCTACATGTATTTCCCCTTCAACCCAGTTCATCCAAGGGCTGGATTGCTGTTGAAATTAGAATTGGTAGAGATTTTTTTCCTGACACAAATCTCAGATTAAATTATACCGTGATCTGCTTCTCATGCTCTGTTGCAGCTTACGCACAGTGGGATTGAATCACTCATCCTGCAACCAACACACACATGTACAATGATAATTACCTATGATGAGTTTGCATCAGTGTCTTTGCAGTTTCTCAGGCTAATACAGCTTCCTCTCCTCTTCTTCGACTAGCTCTTCCTCTGCGATTGCGGATCCCGCCAACACATTGGTAAGCATTCCCCTCTCTCTGTCTGTCTGTCTGCCTCTCTCTTTTCACCTTTCTCCATCCCTCATTCTCGCTGCAGTGCAGTCCCACCCCCACTCAGACACAGCAGTTGTAGAAAACACGGATCTGGATCCAGCACCAATATGGATAAAGGACTCACCGCTCACTCAAGGTGGCTGCTGAGGTGTGCATGATGCCATCCTTACACACCAGGTCACCAGGATAAAGCAGATGCCATTTATGTGAGCATCATATATGATAATTCTTAATAAAGCCAAGTCTTAGATAAACAAGATAATCTTACTTAATGTTATTTGCCACATCTAGAAAAGTTCCTTGTTGTTTTAATCTCAAGGTAACAAAGCTGGGCTAAAAACAGGCAGGGGGGCAAAGAAGAAATTGATTAAATCCTTGGAAAGACAGTTAACAATACATGTGAAATATTTGTTTAAGTAGTTTATATATAATGGCTGGGTGTTAAAATCGTTGGCCACTCTCAATAATAATAAAAGATCAGTGAGGCAGGAGGCCAGCAAGCTGCTGTCAGATTGCATGACGGGGGAAATATCTGCTAATGAATCCAATATTTCCTTCAATTTGTGTTCATTTGATAATTTTATGCGAATCAAATGATTAAAAAAGCAGAATAGACAATGTGTTTGCTGCTGTTCCAGTTATATTTCTAGATAAAGAGTTCTCAGAGAGGGGTGTAAGGATAAATGCTGGGGGTTTAGAGATTAAATAATAAAGCAAAATAATATACAGAAATAGCCTATCTTAGCCATTTTTAATAAAAGAGAAATAGGGAAAGAGAGGAACTAAAAAAACTGAATTTTGAATAGGAATATATTTTTGAAGAGTTTTCAATATTTTGGTGACTATTTGTTTTACTAGTAGTTTTCAATAATTTGTGGATTTTCTGAAATTAACTTGGTTGATTAAAAAGTTCAATGTCAATTAACCAAAAATCATTTGAAACCACTAAATTTTTTAAAACATTTGGAAACAATAAAAATAGCCTACTTTTGTATCCTTTTTGTTCTTTCAAAGGATAGCAGTGTTCATATGACTCTTGAGTAGTTGACTTTCTGCTTTAAAGAACTCTGTAAAGGTATTTGGTTAATGTAAATGAAGCCCATTAATGCCAAATGTACCTTGAAATGTTAGTGTGACTGAAATATCCGTGTGAAATAATTAGGAGCACTCACAGGGAATGAGCTCTTCAATAAAGGAGAGAGGCCTTCTACGGGGATGAAAGATAAAAATCGCAAGTCTGATGTGTTTCCACCGACCCATAGGGCTACAATTGTCTGTCTCTAAAAGTAGAATAAATGGTGTCCCCATGTCTGTCAGTGGCTCTCTCTGCCGTTGGCTCAGGATCTGTTCTCTTAGTTAGACACGCTGACATGCAGACACAGAGATTTGTGCTGCTGAGAGCCAAGCTGGGAGCGTGTCTGCTGCTCTGGCTGATGTATGACTCATCTCACCCATTTATTTCACTTGGCTGGGGAAATCTAGAGAGGACAGCCCTATATGCAGTATATCACCCCTGCCCTCTCACACGTCTGACGTCTGCAGACGCACCCACACACCCACACACCCACACACCCACACACCCACAAACCCACACACCCACACACCCACATACACACACCAAAAGTATAAATATGGTGCTGTTAAGCACAATAACAAAGTCACATAACCAGTGTATGGCATTAAACGTGGCTGCAGTAGATTCAGAAGCATGTGCATAATCACCTCCTTGCCTCATAATCAATACCACTTAGGCAGAATTGCCCTTGGGAGTAAACAATGCAAACCTCGATAATCTGGAACTGATATACAGACATCACTGGCCATAACATTGATGCTGACTGATGACCATCGAAATAAATGACAGAGAAAAATGATTTACTTACAGTATGCAGCATCATCCGCTTTTTGTTTTTGCAAGGTAGATACAGTATCTACTGCCACGCCATGAGTAAAACACATGGTATCTTATTTACAACAGTGCACAAGTTTATGAAATTATTTGACATTTCTTAGTAGATGAAAACATATACTTAACTAACATCATTTAATCACCTTACGGAGCAGTCTGAGCAGATAATGTCATCTTTAATGACATTATTTGCACTGACAATGAGATATGCGCTTTCTTAATTCAACACAATGAATAGTCAGGGTATATGTCTAGGCGTACACACCTACTAAAAGGAAAAAGGGAAATACACAGATTTCATTTTTTCAGTCCCTGGTGACTGGAGGCAGCATCATCACATGAACAGAGTATGATGGGATCTTAAATACTGAGAGTCTGTCTTGGTATTTTTATCAAAAAAAGAAAAAAGAAAATCCAGGCTACTCCTCTCCTTCTCTTTGTCTTTTTATTACAATTACTGCCAAAACCAAACATCACAAGCAATTGGGATAAGCGAAACAAACAGACAAACAAAAAGTACAACAACTTTTCAATCCACAATGTATCCATCAATAACTCGTTATAGCAGTATTTAGGCTAATGTCTCTGAAAGAAACAGCCTTTATTTGAGATGCTCTGCATTGTTGTGACACACAAGCAGCACAAACACATTACTTAAGGCCGCCGGTAAGGTTTTCTGATGAGTTTGTGAACCTCATCGGCTAATTTGATCCAGGTATCCAGGTGCTAGAGGGAGGACCAAGAGCAGAGCTGGTCCAGAGCTGTTGCTCCTTGCTTAAATGAGCCCTGACGTGAGGCCTCACTAACTCCCCCCTGTGGTTCAACGGACATCCAAGTGTTGCTACAGAGACTTTCCTCATCCCTCCTGCTGAACCTTTCCCACCAAACAACTTCCAAGACCATGTTCTGTTGTGAACAACCTGAATAATATATAACAAGTTATCAAACTTCTGAGGGTGGATAATAACCACCTTTCCCACAGCTCCCCAGCTGTCTTGATTGGGGTGATGCCCGAGGTATAGGCCACTGCTGCTATATAAGAAAAGCACATTTCATTCAGTCTGGTCCCTGCAATGATTTTCTCCAGCTTTGAAGTATTTATAATGAGAACTAATCTGTCACATCCAGTTACACTCTGATTTGAATTTGCCAACATCACCAACCAAATCAGTAATTTTCCCCCCGATTATAAGCAGTTTACATAATTCTTTATATCGAAATTGGACAAATCGTCATTAATGATGATTTCGTCACCAATGAAGTGGTGAAGTGGTCATATTTTTACTGAGTTTATTGTAACAGATTAGTTTATTGTAACAGACGAACCTGCTCATTGCAGATTTAGTACCCTCTATAATACCATTGACGTGAAATCAAAAGCCTGTTTTTCCGATCACGGCTTATGATTCAATATCATGGTATCTGATCACTCACTTCTGTGCAAAGCTCACTATTTGCAGATGATTCATTGACACTGGAGCTCAGCTGAAGCTCTCAGAACTGAAAAGTCATGCTTATTTACCTTGTGGATATGGCTCATTATAAAATAACTGAATATCAAACTGACTATTCCTTGGATGTTGTGGCCATGGCAAAATGGATCTCATTCAAAACCATGGCATTGGGCAAAATTCTGTTTTCAGTCCTGGACCAACTGCTCAGTAAAATATATAAATACGGGGATTTTGAAAAGCCCTTTCAATTCTGCTAGTCACTTTTTTCAAGGTGATAACTGAGGGCATCAGCAGCAATCTGAAAATTGTTCACAGCTGTAATTCGGCTGTTGAGTCTTTACCGAGTTTTTGACCTTTCCTGTCAATGCTTTTTGAAAAATGTAAGGAATTTATATTACTAATTTCTAATTGTGTATACTGTTACATCAGACTTATCGCAAATCCTCACAAATATGACAGCAAGATAAAAACTGGCTTCCGTATCTAAACTGACTTTGACAATAGACCCAGGACTCTGCAAGCTTTTATCAGAGAGGAGGTCAGCCCCTGAGTCCCTAGAATGTTTCCTGAGTCTTTCAGAACTGCAGCTGGAAGACACAAGCTGAAAAACTGAAACCATGGCACTTGGGTCTATATTTGCAATTAACAGACTGATGCCAGTATTCTATTAAGAAGGAACTTAAAAAAATGGTTCTGAATCCAATTCATGATTTGTTTTGGAGTGGAAATTACATTTTCAAAAAATTCCCATCAAGCTTCTGTGACACAACACAGAAAATATTCTGAAATCACACTCATAAGATTCATATATCTGTATATATTCTCATAAATATGAAATTCTGTATTCTATATGAATCATCTTGAGAACCAGGCTTGCTTTTGAAGATAGTTGTGAGTGATCTTATACAGAAGAAATGTCATGTTATAACTGATGATAAAGCACCATAATAATGTTGCTCTTGAAAGATATTTTGATGTATTCCTTTTTTAGAATATATTATCAAACTTGAAAAGCCAGGGAGTATAAATTACTTTGTTTTCTTAGCTATGCTGATAATGTGCAGCTGTACATTTTGCTAAAGCCCAATAGTTTGAATGCCTTGTGTGCCTGTGACTGCTGGGATGGCAGCTGTTAAAAGTTGTAACTTTTTTTTTCTTTTCTACTCAAATGAAGATAAAACAGATGCACTAATAGGTGGCACAAACGCTAAGAGACATGCTCTTCTTACTAACTTGAGCATCTTGCTCTTAGGATCAAATTAGCAGTAACTTGCTAGGGCATCATTCTTGAGTCAGAGCTAAGGTGACCAAAAAGTTATTTAATGACTTGAAAAACACAATGAAGTACAAATGTTCATACCTCATAAAGTTTTTTTTTTAAACTTGTTTTATTCATGGTTTTATTTGTAACAGATGAAATGCTAGAAATGCTATTATTTCTATTTTACTGAAATGGTCTACTGAGAGGATGATCCGAAACAATCAGAGCTGCACTGCTTTTATCCATACCAAGCAAGGGGGTGAGCTCATTACCCAGTTTTATATTCACTTAGATGAAAACTATTTGAATCTTTTAGAATAGCATCAGGTTCCTTTTCCTTGTTTTCAAAGCTCTTAATGGTTCATGAATGGCCTACATTGCAGACAACATTGTTTTCTAATCCAACGCAAGATCACACTTTCAATTTTATGCATTCATATAAAGAAGATGTAAAATACCAGATGCCCTTATCAGAAAAGGAGTATTTATCAAGCTGTTGGAATTCCTATCACTGTACACAATCAGTAAACTGTGCATTGATTGAAGAGATGTTGCTTTGACCAGCCTTTATGCGCTTTATGCGCTGTGCCAAACACAGAGTCTCTGTCCCTCGGAAACAGAGAGTCTGACACATCCTCCATCTGATAGCCTCTTTTGTTTCCGACATCCCGGAGCAGAACTGGAACATATCTAATGAGATGTGCAAGATCAAACACCTGCTTCTCTGCTGAGCCTGGTGGATTTGAATATGCCTTTTGTCCTCTTTTCATAGTGTGCTGTGTTTTCTGTCTCCCTATGTGAAGTTGAGAGCTGCGCATTATATGAGATACAACAGAATGTGAAGTTTTGCATGCTGTGTTGCTTTTATGTTTATTGGAAAGTTTTTAGGTCGTTGCTTTGCCCATTTGTGTGTGTGCATCTATGTGGTTGTTTATGAGGTGTGTTGTGTTTGTGTACATGTATAGTGTTATGTGTGCATGCATCCCTACGTGTGCATACAGTATGTGAGTATGTCTGTGTGATGGGATCCCTAGCAGTTAATAGCTCTGACTGCTGAATCAAATCACCCACAACTTAATATTCACTGGCTCACCCTGCAATTATAGTAACAGAGCAGAGCTCAAGAATATCTAATCATATCATATCATATCATATCATATCATATCATATCATATCATATCATATCATATCATATCATATCATATCATATTTTTGAATACATTTAAATATATAATTATTGATCTTGTGTCAGGTATTAGACCTGGTGTTAGATGCCCATGTAGTTGAAACAAACAAAAGTCCTTTTAAATTGAATTGTCACGGTTGATTATGAATTCTGCCTGAAATAAGATACTGACTTAATAAATAAATAAATCGAGTCAAATCAAGTATATTGGCAAAGCTCAGAAGGAGTAACTACGGTGAAAATAAATTCGGGTAAAAGTTTGGATATATAAAGAACTGGAAGAGACAGTTTACGTGCAAGTGTTACAGGTCGCTTATACTGTGGCACTTTTCAATATGACTTTGCACCTCACTGCTACCCTCTAGTGGACAGAATCTGTCAATACAGTTCGCTGTTCTCATTTGCCAAGACTTCAATTGACATGTGCTTTATCGCTCATCTCATTTGTAGATTTTTGAGATAGATTTGAGATAAAGTTGAATAATATAATATAATATAATATAATATAATATAATATAATATAATATAATATAATATAATATAATATAATATAATATAATATAATATAATATAATATATTTATTAAAACTGAAATCTGTATTACACATATTCATATGGAGAATAGCTGCTGGCAACTGCTCAACAATCAACTGATGTCTTGAAGTGCTATTGCTTTATCAGCTGCAAAGGTCATCCCTGTATAATATAGAGTCAGATCTCCATGACAACTGAAAAGGCCATGACAAGCTGACTGATATAAACTGGATTTAAAGATGCAACCGAGAAGTAAATAAACCTCAAACTTTAAATTATATTTTGGAAATCATATTCTAGAAATGTATGCTTGGAACCTCCCCCAACCCCCTGGCTCTCTCTTTTTACCACCCCTTTGATTAATTCATGTCTTTGAAAAAAACCCAAGAAGATGTAAGCTCCTTGAATGAGAACTTGATGCTGGGTTGCTCAAAGGGATGTAGATGAGAGAAAATAATAAAACAGCCAAACAAAGCCAAAAGAATGTTAATTGCAGCAATAAATTGGTAAAAACTAAATTTTAAATGCAAATTCAAACAGTTTGGAGCAATGAGTTCTGAAGGGCTGACATACTCACCAAAAACTTTGCCTAAGAAAAGTGTCTTGACTTGGTTGAACTTCGTGTCAGAAGCATCTGGGAGGGTGTAGCTGACTGGAGGATAATGATCCAGCTGAATTGGAGGATAAGGGGGAGGTGAGGAAGAGAGCATGACAGATAATGTATCACTATCTTCATTTTAAAGAGACTGTGTCTAAAAATATTCCATTATGAAGCTCTCGTACAATATGATCTACCGCAAAATGTCGCCCCTTGAGGTTGTCTATGGAAGAATGGAAATTAAGCAATTTGAAATTACTTGTAGGAGTAAATCACCCAGACTTTGAAATGATGTTGAAAGATGCATGCAGTACACATTGCAAGTATGAAACAGATATTTCACATTGCCCCTGCTGCTCTGCATTGAAAATCGATGTTCCATAATGATGCAGCAAACAAACGCCACTTAAACTATACTCGATGAATGATCCCAGTTAATCACCAAGCTGCAATTTCTACGCTCAAAGCCTTTCCTGTCAACTTTGAAAGAGCGACAAAAGCCAGAGCATTAAGAAACCCGAGACTGTTAAGATGTGAAAGCAGCGAAGGCGATGGAGGTTGGGGATACACAGCTTTCATATCACCTCAGCATAATTAACTCGTTATTCCTGTTTCACTGAAGTTTCTAATTAGCTTGAAGGTTGCAGCCGGTGCTAGTGACGGCAATAATTTCAGCGCCACAAATTGGTTTCTGTGTATTTCACAAATAAAAGATCTTCCTTGCTCCCCCCACCCCGTTCATGCTCACTGGAGGACTGTATCTAAGCTCACACAAGCGAGCATAGAGTATACCGATGGCCTCAACCAGAAGAAAAGGGGCCAATTGAAAACAATGGTTCATGCTACTGTGTGTTTGACTCGAAATATGCTCCACTGATGTGCCGAATAGCTGTTGTGACCTGATAGAGTGAAGCTAAGCTGGATTCCCATTGAAATGTTGATGTGTGAGTGTTTTGTTGTTTCTCTCTACCCCCAACACAGCAAGAGTTCTTCATTTTTATATTTATTTTTTGTTGCCTCTTTCTCATGATGAAAAACACTCACACACTAACACACAACATATCCTAATTTGATTCTTTCCAAAAGCCATCTCTCAGTGGAGCATTGTGTGGGTTTTGTTTTCCATACTGACTGCAGGGTGGGATAATGGGGCACAATTAAATCGTGCTCAGCTTATTTACTTTTATCTGAGAAAACAAATTGGCTGCAGAGCTCAGGAGGCCAGCCCGAGTCCCTTAGCCCCACAAAAAGGTCTGTAGGGGAAAACGGCTCAGGGAGAAACGTTGTTTTTAAGCAAACTTTGTCAATTACAACCGCAATTACTGGGATTCTTTCATTTTACGTTGTATCATTTAGACAATACGAGTTTCTCTTTAAGTGTTCTTCGTGCCTCTGAGGATATGTATAGCTTAGATAAGTAATGAGAGGTTAAAAAAAGAAAAATTAAGTTTGAAAATGTATTTGGAGATGTGCTTGAAAAAAACAACGAATAGATAAAAAGGGAATCATATTGGACCGATTTCCCAGATAGCTATATGTATATATGTACACATTCAAACGAATTTTCAGTATAATGAGAGGTTTTGTTTTTGTTGAGGCAGCTCAGTATCCTAGATTATAGCTGAAGGACATAACTAGCTAAAAAGAAGTCAAATGCAAATTAACAATAATTTGCATTTGGCTTTTTTTTGTTGATAATTGTCATACACTGAGCTGCACTCTTTATTGATGTAGTTATATTTCAGGAAGTTGTCTATTTCTGAAACCAATATTTAGTCAAAATTATTCTCTATGCTGATGATATAAAACTTTATCATATCATAGAATTAAAGAGACATGGCATCGCTTGTCTCTATGTTTGAATGTCCACTATTTTCTATATTTAACATTATTCTGTTATTCCACAAATCTCCTCTGCTCAAGTTTCCCCCAGGTTCCAGTGACACCCCTGGCCTATTTGTTGTCCTTGTTCTCCCACATGTCTTTAAACTAACTATCGAAATGCCTTGACTAGCACTGGTAGATTGCTGCAGCCTTGTCGAAACACTACACTATCTTCCCTCTGAAAGTTGAACATGACCCATTAGCAGCCCGCTGGTATAAATCATCTAAAGAAACAAGCAACAACAAGGCTTTTATTGAATATAAAGGGAAAACCAACAAAAGAGCACTCAAACCCAGTTGGACCAGATCTTGCAGCCACTTGGGGGCAGTAGAGGCAAGCTGTGTACATGCCAAATGGACGAGGTCAGATACAGTATGATAGCAAACACTTACATGCATTATTTTTTGGGGGGTTGAACTCCTAAACAATAATAACTACCCTTTAATCCAATTTTCTGGCTCTATCAGCTCCTCGGGGAAATACTTACTCCTTTACTGCCCAATATTCCACTATGTTCACCAGTTAGTCACCATAATGGTGTGTTTGTTGTTTCATAAATATCAGGTGGTGAATTCATGGCTTTGCCTCTGAAAATATAAGTGGGTGAAAGTAAAACGCTGGGCTGGACATATATGACATGCATCAAAATTTTTATTTTGCATGACTTTATAACTCAGTTAGGTCAATGGAGGTTGCAGTGTTTGGGGTAACGCTCACAATGTGCAACATTTCTGGTATCAAAAATTCTTATTTGATGTTGTTTAATGCATTGGGGTCATGAATATTTAAAATGATGATGTGCACTTTGATGCTCAGTGCAATGCTACACATTTTAGTCATTATCCAGTGAACTATTTACAACATGGTAATTCAGTACTCAGACTGAAGAAATGAACGCCTCCATTAAAAAGGTCTGCCTTATAAAAGGTCTGCGAATCTCTCTTTTTTTGTTCTATACTGTGAAAATACTTCTTGATGCACAGCACTGTTGAGAAGACAAACAAAGCTCAAATGAAGGAAATGTCCTATGATTTATGCGTTCTGACAATACCAGCACTCTTTGATAATAACACTACTTCTCTTAGTCAGAGAGTGTATTTATCTCCCTCAACATACTTCATTACTGAGAAGTATATATAGGCGGCTGAGAAATGAGACAGAATGTGTCTTATAAGAGGAGAAGCTAATTCATAAAAAGTGTGATGAATGTTTGATGATGAAAAATAGGAGTGATGTTTATTGGCAGACCAGTGAACCGTAAGGTACTTGTAAAAATACTAAATGTGCTGGAAAACTGTGGTCATTCTCTTTCTGCCTGAAGCTGGTAATAGTTCTCTGACCTCACTGATTTGTGCATCAAATGCACAAATCAAGTGCATCAGTTTAGATTGTCACTCGTTCCTCCTCAGGAGGACATATGTTTCATGTCTAAGCACATATGTGCTTTGACGGGTAAACCATTTTATTTTTGGCCAAGTGCGCTGCTTTGTAATTTAGATGAAAGGGCTGAAGCCAGAACTTAGCTTGAGTAGCAGAATGACTTGTCTATAAATTGCAGATGAGATTTCTTTATCAATAAATCTAATATTCCTGCAATAATTTTGGAATCTGGTCTCAGAGCCTGCTAACTGGCTGACATGCTCTTGTTGATCAAGACTACATGGATATAAATTCTACTATATGGATGAGGGAGAGAGGCAATGTGGAAAGATCAAGCTCTGTGAGCCTTTTATAGCGTGCTGACCCGACAAGATCTCACAAGCATTTTGATATGCATATCCACATCTGTTTATGCATGGTGTGCACATGTGCACATTTGTACCTTGAAAAAACGCTCTGAGGCAGTGAGATAGCATGAAAAGTTCTTCTCATCAAAGTTACCTTTGCTTGCACTTCCGGCTGTACATTTCATGTTCTATCTATAAAATACATCTTCATCAAAAACCCTTGGTTCATGTGCAGATTTCTCATCGTGCCCACAATAGCTATTATTTTCTTCGACACTATTTAGTTTTTAAAGGTTCAAGTCAATAACTCTGAGACAAAAGAAATCCAAAAATTGTTATAGAGTACAGGCAGAGTCCAAAAGGAGTGGCAAACCTGGGATAGGATAGTATTAGTTAACAGTTCAGTCACACACTTGAGACTGGCTTGAACATCGATACTGTTAATCTAGAGACAACCAAGATGCAATCAGCCAATGGAAGATAGTGTGCACATGAAGGTGTGTGTGTGTGTCTGTGTGTATGTGTGTGTGTGCAGTGAGCAAAGAACCCTACAGTTGCTCCAATCCAATTCTCTGCCAGTAAAAAAGGGATGTGTTATGTTGAAGTGCTCCCCACAGGGTGATCAGCTGCTGCAGGATGCGATTTACCCAGGAAATGAGGGAGATTTCCATTGGATGGTTCAATTTAATTTTCTTGGTGTCAGAATTTGTCACTTAAGTGTGTGGATGCAGGTGATGAAATTCCTGTATTGATGGAGACCTTTACTCGATATACATGCAATGAATGACAGGGGACGAGAGAGACAGTGAGAGAGACAAAGAAGAGGACCAATGTAGGAAAGGTAAATGTGCACAAAAGAATCATTGTAATATTTGAACTTCTTTATGACATTGTATTTGTTACAATAAAGCAAAATTCAAGGGCTCTACTTGGCCTGCTATCATCACAAGGGAGGATGATATATTCAATGTCCCAAGAAGATGTAGCCAAGAATAAAAGAGCTGGGAATTACAGTTTTCAGCATTCAGTTGTTTGAAAATCTCCTGTCACAGAGGTAAACACAATTGTATGCATTTTTTCATATGTGTATCCATTTTTATCTATTTATGTATACCTTGAATATATTCATTTTTTCCAACAGCTTACATTTTCCATCCTCCAAATCTAAACTGTACAGTTCTACCAAATAGTTTCAAGACTTAAAGTACTGGTTGTATTTCCACACTTCTATGTGTCTCAGAGCCCTCAACTGGGGGTCGTGAAAAAGGAAGACTTTTCCTCTCCAGTGAAATGATATCGACTCGAGATAAATTGTTCTCAAATTAGTGTTTGTTTCACAGGTGGGCTTCTTGAGAATACCAAGAATAAGATGATAGTGCCAGAGAGATGAAATATCACTGTTGCCTGCAGGGAAATCAAGCTCTGAGAGCACGAGAGTGATGATTCATAGAGAATAAACATAGCAGAATGTAGGCAAATAACAGGTGTATTAACTTTTCTTCTTTCTCCTTCTCTCAGCAAACCATAAATACACATGCATGCACAAAAACTATTTTATCCAGATCCAGTTTCAACCAGTAATGTGATTTTATGGACAACTGCTGTCGATTTTGTGTCTTCCTCTAAGCATCTGCCCTGAGTCACATCTCACCGATTTAACCCAGAACGGTGGTGAATTTTCATTAGATAGTTGACACCTACTGACTGAGACGTGGTTGTATTGAGCCACACTAAGCTGTTTAACTGTAAAAAATTCCAAAGTGCACACACAGACGCACAAACATGGACCTACACATAGACATAACCACAGATTAACCGGGTAAATGGATGAACTCGTTCAGCTTCTGTCTGACTCTCTCACTCAAGATCCATACAGAGACCCAAATGGGGTTGGGTAACGACACACACAAGGGTATGCTTAGTCAAACATGGACAAATTGGAACCCAAGCTTCGACTGAAAGTGGATAAAAACTCATTGAGAAAAGGACAGTTAATCTCGACAGAGGACAGAACAGCTATTCCATCTGATTTGGAATCATCTCACCATTACCGGTTGATCTGTGAGTGCATGAGCTGGTGTGTTTAAGACGTTCACATTAGTAAAGTGAGCTCATGTGTTATCTTTATGGCCCTTTTTAATTTGTTTTTACAGCTTGTACCTGGATGGTGATGCTTCTGTCAACGCGAGACATATTGATGCTGTGTGGCTGTCCATTAGCCAGATTGCGCTGGTCCACGTCTATAGCAAATGGCTCCTTAAGTCCGCCCAGGTTATATCTCACCTGCAGGGAACCTGCAAAACAAGAAAGATTGAGATCGAGAGGTCTGAAATGTTTACAATTCAGCAATAACTCTTTCCATGTGCTAAATTTCAAAAACTAGATACAACCTTCCCTACATTTAAAATTTAAATAAGTTTTTACTAGTTAACTAAATGGAAAGTATGAAAAACTATTGATATGACAAATAATACCAGAAATCATTTTTTTCATTCTTTCTGTTCTACAAATGCAAAGTTGTAACTCCTCCAAACATGCATCCATTCATTATCTAAACTGTTTATCCTGCATTCAGGGTCATGGGGGTGCTGGAGCCTATCGCAGCTGTTTTTGGTTACCCTGGATGGGGTGCCAGTCAATAACAGGGCCATACAATGGACAATGGACCTTCTCGTGGTGAGATGGAAGGACTAACCATCCCCCAATTTTAGCCCCTGTTCAAAACACCGAAAAATACATTTTCTTTTGAAATTGTGAAGAGAACATGGTGCTCTGAAATTGGAAAGCACCGCCTTGACTTCAAAGTACTAAAGCTTATGGATATTTACTTTCTCAAGGCCTTGATTAGGCAGTTTTGAGGCAGCACCCTGGGGAAGCACAGACTGTTTGCTCCCTGCTGCCTTTGCGATCATGCACATTGGCAAATGAAACACTAGATGGCAATATCAAAGATTTATCTCTTTAAAATCAAAACCGCGGAGCTGCCTGGCAACGAGGCAGTGGGAATCTGCATAAAGAAGCGATAAGTTTGGGAAAAGATAGAACTTTTCAAACCATGCTACAAGGAATGTATGTAGATATTATGTTTAGTGCACTAAAAGGCTTAGGAGTGATGTCTGGATCTTACCATTCTGTCTCAACACCACTGCCATATAGTCCTCTGTCTTGGAGCTAACATACATCAGAATTGCTGGCGCGCTGGATGTGCTGAAACTAAAGGTCACTTCCTCTTTTGTTAAATTTACGTTCTGCGGCATCAGGCCGTTTGAAATGATCTTCGTGTCTTTGCTGGCTACTGCGGCTGCTTCGGCGAGGAAGCTGTACTTGACCAGTGTTCCCCCCTCAAAGAATCCACCTACATCTGTGTGAGATGGAATGAGAAAAATGACTCACGAATACAGAATGAAGACATAAAGATTTACACACATGCTGAGACACAGAAAGGAAAAAAAATCTAATTTTAACCCTCTTTGAGATGCCAGATTGAAAATGTATATCTAATACTCCTCGAAGACCATAATATCGAGCAGACACGTTTATGCATTTTATTTCAAAGCTTCATTTCACCCATCTTCTCCCATTGGACAAGAAATACTTCAAGCTACATTACTTAAATTTAATAGAGAGCTTATTACCAGAAAATGGGCAAGTTCTCTCACTTGTAGAGGCGTAGAAAATCCGTGCTTCCATTCAGCCTTGCCACAATTCGAACCTTGATTGTGATATCCTGATATAGTTCCAGGATTTAGAAGTCTCAAGAGAACCATTTTGTCAATTGTTCTGTGTTAACCGGGCATTGGAGTTGTGAAGGTTTTACAGAACGTCTTCCTCACCAGCATAATCAGACTTAAATCAGATGAGGAGCACGCTGCTTGTATGTAAATTGGTGAGTATAATAAATTGAAAAATGAAAAGCCAAGAACAGTAACAATCCTGGTAGATATTGCAGACCTCCAGACAGACAGTGAGACTGTTTCTTCCCTTACAGCTACAATAACATCAAATTATAGAACTCAAACAAAGGATTCTGAATATCCACAATGTAGAAATCTTGAAATATAGGATCATTTTAATATCATCCAATTAAAGCAATAAAGTATTTGGGGAGAAAGTTGATGCATAAGTAGATGTAGTCAAGGGATGAGATGCGGTTGAATAACAATTTTATCAAGTGCCAGGTTGATACGCAAATACCCCTTCACATGATGGGTGTGGGGAGACAATGTACAAACCGCAAGTATTGAGTTGTTGAGTAAACTAACTGAAATTGTTAATGTTAATGCTGATTTATTCATTTGGTCACTAGTGTAAACTTATGACCAAGGTCATGTTGAAAGACAATCCTTGTTGTTAATCTTTGTTATCGTGCATGTGGGACAATTTGTTGTGCAGCCAGCAGTAAATAAATACTGTTCGTAAAATTACTGACACACACCAGCCAGTGCTGAACCCAGAGAAATTTAACTGCTCAAGAAACCAGGTATCAGGAATTGCTGTAATGTAAATCGAGCTATAAACTGAGAATTTTAAAGAGATGCTTGATACTTTGTGTCGTGGACTGTTTGTCTACAATTAAAAAAACAAAAAAAAAGTTCTCATTTTGTCTTTCTCCAATTTTTGTGTTAGTATTGTATTTTCAGAATCAAATCAGGCTGGTTGTTTCTGTCTGTGATTTCTTTTTTACATGGATTACACATACACATATACACTCAGTAATATATACCAATCCATTAACAAAAATAAAGATTTAATTCGGGTAACATTAAGGATATTGTATTGACATTGCAACCACACTTATTCCTCTCCTACACTTTGATTACAAAATGTGTGATTTCAAATTGTTAGCTAATATTTCTCAGTGAAACATAGAGGAATTTTTAGAGCATTAAAAGAATTCTAAGCAGACTTCTGTTCAAGTCAAACTTCTATTTTGAAGTTGTTTCTTCTAAGATAATTCCCCAACTCTCTAGCTCCAAAGTGAGGCTTTATGCATTAAAAGCATTGGCTGTACGGATCAGCTACAAATTCACCATTAAATTCAACTGAACAGAATGCTTCTTTACGGATATAAATGCATTATGTAGAGTCTGTGTTCGTACTGTCTTCTTTCTCTGACCCGCTGATAAATATATAAGACTGTCTGGAAGCATGAGATGGAATGAGAGAAATCTGCTCCTGGCTATGGACTTGGTCAGTGTATATGGAAGTTCTGGAAGGCGTATTTCTGCCAGTCTGCAAACAACTCCAGAAATATTTGGCTATGTGTGTGCGTGCATGCATGCATGCATGCTTGCATGCGTGTGTGTGTGTGCGTGTGTGTGTGTGTGTGTGTGTGTGTGTGTGTGTGTGTGTGTGTGTCTGTGTGTTTGTGTGTTTGTGCAATTGCATCGATATATATGTACATACACGCACATGTGCATGCTGGTTCCCTGTGACCCTCAAGGGCATAAAAGCATCAGAATAAGAGTGTGTAATAATAATAATTCTGCAGCGATCCCCCTGAGATTTGTGTAAATATGGATACAGTGTAAATGCACTGAGCAATTATGTCTGCCTTCATACATTTTTCACTCAGTGAAAGAGGAAGAGAGAGAGAGGTAGAGACTGGAGTTAGCAGGAGGGGGGCAGATGGAGAGAGAGAGAGAAAGAGTAAGAGAGAGAGTAAAAGGACTGAAAGGACTGAATAAGAAACATGTGAGGAGGGGAAAAAAACAAAGAGGAGGGATATTTAAGTGAATATTGAAGGAGAGTAGGAGAGAGAGGAAGATAGAAAAACAACAGGGAGCAGAGTTGGAAAAGCTTTAAAGTAAAAGAGGATGAAGGAGTTACATCATGCATAGAAAAAAACAGACACAAGGGTGTGCTCTCTCCCTTTCATTGTCTTTCCTTTTCTGACAGCGACCTCTTGACGCACACGCACACACACACACACACACACACACACACACACACACACACACACACACACACACACACACACAATCACACAAACACAAACATACAGGCTCGCACACAAATGAATAGAAGTGGATCCTTACTCAGTCGAAGACAACAACTATACGCATAGACGCACTCAGTCACTCAGTAACTAACTCACTCACTCTCACTCTTACTCTTTAAGTCATTAAATTCCACACATGGGGGCATACATGCATGCATGCAGGCAAACATGCACGCATGCCCGCACCCACACAATCACCAACAGAAACAACCTTGCACACACGTACAGAGACGGATGCATGCACGTGTGCACTCACACACACACACTCATGCACACACACTAACGCACACACACTCATGCACACACACATACACACATTCAGAAACAAATAAAAAACCTGATTGGTTAAGAAAATTCTGAGGAGGTTTTTTCATGTCTTACACACCTTGCCTTTTCATCAACTTTGATGGATTTGTTAAAAATACACACACACACACACACACACACACACACACACACACACACACGCACACACACAAACAGAGTTTTCTGTCATCCTGTCACCCCCCTGCCAAGCACAGGGGAAAAACACTATTCAGATTTAGGAAACAAATTAATTCACATGTTGGGGATCAACTCTGGCTGGGAGGAAGCACAAAGCTTCTGACAGCACTGTCACTCTCCTTCCTGCAGAATCTCGTGAAAGATTGTTTGCGAAGTCGAACTTTTATGCTGCATCTAATGAATCCCTATGAAACAATTCTTTGTTTTAACTCATGCCAGTGCAAGAGAGGAGTTACAGTGTCACATCTTACATTTTCAGATCTTCAGAAATTTCAGAGCTCCCCACTGCTTAAGCAAAGCACTTCCATTATTTTTTTCTTTTTTAGGGTGATCTCTTCAAACTGCATGAACACACTTTAAGTATTCAATGAGTGCAATCCACAGATGGGTATTGGTAGGTAAGCATAATATCTCTCTCAATCGATACCTTTTATCAAAGGCCCAAATACTTTCAACATAGGCAGAGCCAAAATGGAGAGGGAAGCGACCATACTCGCAGAGTGAGACAAAAATCACTGTGGTATGCTGGGCCGTGAGTCTCGCCAAAACATAACAACGCCGGCCATAATCATGGTGCTATTTGGCTCTGCTTTTGGGAACTAAAGTGTGACTATACTAATGATAATATGCTTTCTCAAAGATGTTCGTAAAGATCATTAGCTGAGTTGTAAGAAAAAAAAAAGTTACATTTGAGGGAGGGAGCAAAGAAAAAAAGAAACATTAAAATATATTGAGTGGTTCTGCTACAAACACTCGTGAGTGTATTGTATGAAGATGAAAATCAGATTTCAGTATCTCATGTTTGTCAATCTAATAAGGGATTTTACCTCTTCACTTCATGTCTCTCACCTCTGGTACAGAAAGGTCCATCATAAGCTGTGTTGCTACAGTCACACAGGTAGCCGTTGTATCTCTCGACACACTTTCCTCCGTTCCGACAGTACATCCCATAACTGGTGCAGTGGCCTTGGCAACCTGGCTTTACCCCAGGCGTTACCTTGGCCCTTTCTTCCAGGTCAAGCGTGATGCCGTTCATCCGTAAGGCTCGAATACAGCCAAGGAAACCCCTCTGGCCCCCTGCTGCACCTAAAGACAGATGATGCAGGGAGGGGAAGGGAGAACCGGTGCAGCAGGAGAGTATAACACAGGAAGTGAGACAGAGAAGACAACAAAGAGGGGAGGACGAATTAAGTCAGGGTCACAAAAGTCATTCTGAGTAAAAGAGGTTCCCTTTTAATCTCCTTTAGAAGCATTTGTATCCCAGTGCCTGGAGAAAGCAGCTGCTGTCATGCTAATTGTTCTGACTGTGACACCGTTCTTGAAACAACCTTCAACTCATTTGGATTTTTCACTAATTAGAGGGGCCTGATGAACAACTCACAAGAACACATGTGGATGGATTTGTGACACACATAGGCTACATGCCGAACACAGCAGACACACACACACAAACACACACCACATACTGCCTTCTCAATTTAAACATGTCAATATGGGCATTAATTTTTAGCCTTGGGGTGTCGATAGCCATCCATCTTAAGTGCCTCCATTGTGATTCTGGTCTTGCAACATTACTGTCTAACTACCCATTACCTCCAACAGAGTAGGGGTGTTAAAGAGATTAATGTGGACCTAAAAGAGTGGAGCAGTAAACACACACACCCACAGGTATAGATTGAAACATACACAAGCTTAAACAGAAATACACATTGCAAACACAAAATACATGCACCTGACAATTAAAAAGAGCTGAGGGGCATTTTATAATTAAAACCTCTCAGTTGCATTCTTTCGATTATATAGAAGTGTCTGTTCAAGAAGGCAGTTTGAGCAACGCACACACCCTAATGCTCAGTTTCAGTTTACATCACTTGCTTTCACACACATATAAACACACACACATGCATCATGTAGTTTAGACACGCAAGTAGCCTACAACATTGAGATAACAACATTATTAATACATGTATTTTGATTTTCTCTGATGAATGCCTAATTCATATATCAGGATGCAAGTGGGCTTTCACCACTTTCCAATCCCAGAGTGCATTTGACTTTTTGTACACCTGTTAATTAATCCATTTTGTACCACTGATTGGCTGGAGGGTTCTGCCACCTGTTTACCCAGGTCTTAACCAGTCTCTGATTAAACAGACGGGAAGCTCTGAGACCTGCAGAGACCAGGGTGAACACGTACACAGGCAAACACAGGCCCATGATTGTGCACGTACGCACATACGTATGCCTGCACATACACAGATCAGACTTGTACATAATAGTCAGTAACAGAGCGTAAATGATATGGACTGAAGTCAATTTTGGGTATAACCACAGATTGGTTTCAACATCTTCTTTATTGATTTAGTTTAATATTTCTTTGTCAAATACTTCTTGCAAGTTACACAGTTGAGGAATCCTGGCAATCTCAATGTTAATCTGTTTAGAGACTCATAGGTCCCAACAACATATCAGTATCAAAAACTGAGTTTAGTCAACCCCACAATGTATATCGACACACGCTAATGGAATCACTGATGAAACTGAATAGAAAAACATACAGAGGAAAAGCATAACCCTACTGTATGTATTTATGTCGGATATGTCGGTCACCTGTGACACATTATTTTCTTTACTACATATATATTTACTGGGTGTGGTGTGACTAACTGAGATGGTGAAGACGTAAGCACATACAAAGCACAAATATAAATATCTATACATAGTTATAGAGAATCTACATTTGCCCTATTTCACCAATATACTGTACAGCTGGGCAACCATTATCATTGTATAAGTGGGTTAATAGAATGGATGTAGGATTCTTTACTGTTCAAGAGATTCCCATGGGAACGTGAACCCACTCCCTGTTTATATGCGTAGCTCTAAAGGGTGCCATTTGTATTGGGTTTAGTGGGCTGTTTTTGATCCATATTGACTAAATGCCATTTGAAAAGCCTCTCTAACCCACTGGCATTTCCAGGAGAGAGATATGATCATAGAAATCCCATTTTACTCGCCGAGCACTTTATATTTGTTGGTTTACAGCCAAGTTTTTTTTTCTCCCCCCAACTATCTCCTTTAAAAAGACATAATGGGCTTAGGTTTGACAGATCTCTGCATGAAAATATACTTGAGTATTGAAATGAGGCTGGATCTACAATAATTCCCCACATCTTTATGCCAGTGAATTATGAATCAAAAGGTAGACATGTAAGAGCACAAGCAACCACCTTTTAGGCATCACCCCTCAGCACAAGAGAGTAAGCCCCAATAACACAGGACTGGAGGTATAGAGGATGTCCGCACTGTCAAATCTAAATATGTGATTACTGTCTGAATCAATGTCACAGACATAATATGAATTAAATGCTACCTACTGTCTTGGCAGGTGAGCGAGGCAGGCTTTCCTGAAACAGGCGACGCAAGCACATGCAATGACAGGCAAAAAGCAAAGTGCCGATCCGTTCAGAAAGAGGCAATGGGGAGAAAAAAGGAAATGAAAAACAGACAAAACGTCCAGAAAATTAAGCAGAAGCATGCAAAATCATGAAAAAAACACACAATAGTGGGAATTTACCAAAAGGGATCTCAAAAGAACAGATGGTGGTATGAAATGAATACAGAGTGGGAAGATTCATTGTTGTATCCATGTATGAAGACAATTGGAGAGCTAAAAGTTAACCGTGTGAAGTAAATGACAGCGGGCTGATGGTATAACATTTACTCTCAAGGCCATTACAGCAAATGAGCTACTGTGCAGCAAACACTAAAGCAATCAAATGCTTGATGAGTAACATATTGATCGAGGGAGAGACGATAAGACGATACATACAGAGACAAATATGAAAACTGTCTTTTTGTCAAGTGATGAAAACAAATCATTGATATGGCACTTGGTTTGCATTATTTGTTTCCTCTCAACTTCCATCAAACATTCAGAGGAATTCCAGTCTGACACAACAGGTAATGCGATGGCAGAGGTATATATATACAAAGTATACATATATATACACACACACACACAGACATATATATATATAGACAGATTGTGTGTTTGTCTGTCAGACCCTATTTGGACTGGACATCAACATGTGTTTGACATCAAACACAATACAGCACCTCTACAAAATGTTTAAATTTCGGCCTCAGAATGCATCTCCATGGGCATTATGTATGACACAGTTTATATGCAAATCAAAACAAAGTGAGTTTGTTGTCATTTTCCAAAAGTACATCTGTTCCCTGGTGTGGAACCAAGATATTTGGTACATTTATGTTACATTCCAGAGGATATGAGCAATAGCTGTCTGAGGAAACACTGGCTGAGAGGCATGTTGCTACGTAGAACACGGCTGCTTCAAGTTACATGTTTGAAGTTACAGTTCATGGTGCAGGATGATAAGGGACAGCAAAATTACTGTGTTGCGTTCAGGAGCTGAAAATGACACTAATTAAACCCTCAAATAATTCCATTGGTGAAAATTCTTGAGTACTGAAAAAAAAGAAGCTGTTTCCTGCTCAATTCAATAGACACAAACTACACTCGCCACGATGCACCTGTCCTCAGCCCCATTCTTGCAAGTCTCTGCACTCTCTGTCACTTTTTATTTGTTTCCTACATTTCCCAAATTCTTTCGGGAGTCAACTCTCATTTGTCCCTCATTGTGGCTTGGTTCATATTAATGTGCACAGTAACAGATTGGGCCGGATGCAGTCCAGGCCACCCCACAATGAGGCAGGAGAGATCAGATCTCATTGTGTCTTTAGGGCATTTGCAGCTGCTCACTCGTCATCTGATCATCCCAGATGGATGCCAATGCCAGATCTGACTGGAGCCTTGGCTCATGGTCCTCCTCAGGTTTGTTGCAATGTTACTTCCAAAATTGATAAACCAGGTTTTACAGATTAGAGATTTCAGAGTAAAGGGTCCATTAGTCACTCATAAGTTTTTGCATGATGTTTCTTTTTCTGACTCCATTGCCCCTTTGTCTCTATAGCGGTTCTACTCACAGCAGGCATTGGCTTTAACAATACTTCAACAGAAATGGACAAAAATTTTAATGACTTGCAAATGAGGTGGCACTAGCTGAAAATCATTACATATAATGATGAATCGTTTCTTGTCCATTTCCATGTCACTAAAAAGTACAGTGGGAAGCAAATGGGAACATGATAAAGTGAAGGAGCTAAGTATCATTCCAATCAGCAAAACTGATGAGATAATGAAATTAAAAGTGAGGATTCGGGGGCTCAAGGTTATCACATCAAGACATCTTATTGGAATTTAGAACATGCTCTTCTGGCTGCACTTTTCCAATAAGATTGTGGATACTCTTTTCTATTTACAAAGTCCTAAAAGTACTTCTCCCTTGAGGTTTCATTTTAGATCACTGATAACTTAGCAGAAAACCAGAAAGGGTGGGCAGAAAAGAGTCTAGTTTGTCCTTAAACGTTTAGACATATATTACGTTAAAAACATTGTTGATGAAGCAATATTTTTACAGTCTCTATCACAAAATGCAATCAAAAGTGCTTTGGCAAATTCTGATATGCTGCAGTATGGAGTGTTTGTGAATCTGTATTTGTAGTGGGTTTTGTTGTTTGTTTTATTAATGTAGATGATTCTGTTAGTTTACACGCCTGGCCTGCACAACCAACACAAGGTCTCAGCCAACCCCAGATTTAGCTACACTAAAACTCTAGTCACTTATATGGAAGAGATTTCCGAGGATGTTTACATGTCCATGTGTGCATATCATTAAATATGAAACTCCTTTGTGAGGGACTATGCTGGATTAGCATTAAATTAATTAGCCTTGGCTCTGGCTAAGCCGGACTGAAGCCTCATAAGAACTAACGCAGTGATTCCCTCAAAAGGCTGGCTCTTTAACTCCTAAAACAAATGTTGTCACTGTTGGTGTTGGACTGGTTAAATCCAATGGTGGCATTGGTGGAAATACTTAGTATTTTTAAATTAAAAGCTCTTTGGATGGGTGAAGGGATGGTGTTTACTTGTCTACATCCTTCTTACACAAACAGTAGACATTTTGTGGTAGAATTTAAATCAGATGTGTGCATGTGTGTGTGCGTGTCTTTTTGTCTTGTTGCACAGACATGCTGTTAATTGTTTCACTGCACGTGTGACTTACCCACATAGAGCTGACTGAACAGCTCCAGTCGTGTGTGCCCCTGTGGAGGGGCGAGCTGAGATGACCGATAAGACTGATCCAACTGAAGGACTGCCTCTTTCACGTTCCGCTCGGCCATCACCCTGTGCCATTGGTCGTCATTGAGAGGTGCCGCTGAAAGAACCGTTAACTCGACGGGTCCATTTCCGACATCGAAGGAGAATGAGACCACAGTAGGAGCTGCAGAAAAAATTAGGGTAGGTAAGTGGCAACAGAAGTATTTTAAAAATTAATGAATGGAATATAGCAAAAAGTGTTCCTGTTCTGCAATTAACATCTCTATGGGTAAATATGTTTAATTTCTCATGTGATGCCTCATTTCTGCTGGGGCCATCCATTTGGCTAGTATAGATTTCCGCTCCGTGACTGCTCACAGCTCTATTGGACTGATCTCATATGCAGTTGAAATCTGACAGGAAATCTTCAGTTTAGCATGACATTAGGTTGTAATGAGCAGGTATTACCCTGGCTGCTCATCTTTTAGACCACACTTTATTTTCTTTCTTTTCTTATTTTAAGATCTCAAAAGGGTCAGATGCCAGAGAGGGTAGTGTAACTTGATAGTCACTAGTGAATACCCACTTTCTTTTTCTTTTTATTCTATTTCTTTTCAAACAGTATGCAGAGTATTTTTCTCCTTTTAATGTTACATTCATCTCCCTATCCCCCCCAGAATCAGCTCCAGATAGACTGACTGGTGGAGTGAGAACTGAGATCTCACACTGATAAGGACTTCGAAGAGTTGGTCAAGACAGCGACTTGCAACTCAATTTGCAAGTCCCAACCCTGCGAAGGAGAAGATCACCAACTGATGACCTCAAAAGTTTCTGTGGTTGAGGGCAGAGGATCTTCCACAAGCAAAACAAATAAAGAGAACAAACTGTACTGTTAGATAATTCCCTGGGTCTGACTCTTGTGTCCCCTGGATATCTTACTTCTGTATGAATGCACAGCTGTTTGAATGATATTCTCCTATTTATTGTTTCATGTTATATTCCATAACCCCTCAGTCCAAACACTGATGCTGATGATTACCTGTTGTTTTCAAATTTTACGATGGCAGCATCAGGTTATCCATACCTTATCAGTCTCGTAATTTGATGCACCCGACCTGACATCACCAACCGGCCGACTTTACTTTACTTTAACATAATTCCTTTATTGCAGAAATTCTGATTCCCGCTTCAGTCATGAGCACATGCTAAGTGCATTAACCTACATGAAAAATCTGACATTCAACTTAATCTAAATAAAAAACAACAACAAGATGCATCACACAAGCTCCAGCACACATTCCTGCTTCCTGACAGCTGTTAGTCCATTGAAAAATTATCTTTCTATTCACGATGCAGGTTTCCAGGAGAAGCAACATCAGTTATTTGAAATATTGTTATATGTATGTGTGATATTAGGTTGGTGCAATCGCAACAAAGCTATCGCCATGGTGTTTTCGCAACATAGAGCGGTGTTTTGCCTATTTGATGATATAAAAAGATAAATGGCCTTTAAAATTATTTCCAACACTTTCTCCTGGGGCATGTACGAAAGCCCCATGAGCATGCAATTGTCCTCAACTATTTGCATAGCCTTGATGGACATCATAAATTTGGAGGTTTGCGTATGAATTTAATCACAATGTGTAAACATACAGCATAGCAGAAACCTAATAGAGCTGTATTTTCATTTTTTTTTCGTGATCTTTAAATAAAATAGACCAAAAAGAACAAAGTGCTTAATTATGCCTTAGCAAAGTACAGCCCTACAATCATGAATAGTGACAGGAATGAAAGATCACAGTTAGAGTGGGTTCATGTATGTGTATATGCGTTTAAATTTTTGAATGTAAGATGGAAGGTCAATGTAAGTGCGGCCCCCTGCTGCTTTTGAACATGAAAATAGATATATTAATGGTTTAGGACCTGAATTTTGCCACAGACTGAGTCTGTGACAAAATAGGGCTTCAAACAAGCTTGCAAAATAAAATTAAATAATAAACAGACTTGGAGGTTTGAAGGACAAACTGCTGATAGTTTTCCATAGAACAGTACAAACTACTCCACCATTACTTTTTTTTACCATTATTGATACAATCTTTGGATTTTTCAGGTTTTACCATAATATGGACAATTTCACAGTTTTACAAGACAGAATTTTTAGGCCCAAATAGTTTTTTCTGCTGAATCCCAGACGAGAAATATCACCTCCAGCCAAATGTACTACTGCAAATGCAGTTTCTAAAGGACTCAGGAATTGCGCATACATACCTACCACTGAGCCACTGAACGCACCAGAAGTAAAGTATCTCAGCATTTAAGAACCTCACTTTCTGTCTTCAATCCAGTTACTAGCCCAATTCAGACAGCTCTAAATGTCTTCAGTGCCACCCCTCAAAGAGTCTTTGCCCTCTTCCTTCCCTAAGATTCAAGGGAAATAGCCTCCACCTGAGAGCTTTGAGGTGACTGAATCATTTTTCCAATGATGTTCCTGCAAGTTGTCTGTGCATTTACTTTAAGCTCCAGCAATTGCACAGCTATGCTATTCAGACCTAATGCTAGTCATTTCATGCCCTGACTGGATAGTGGCAGATACAGTTTTGCGCTCGTAAGAGGGCAGGAGAGATTATATGTGAGTGAGATTACAAATACGTGTGCAAGTCATCCCGGGATCTCTAACTGTGTGCTCCAGGGCAAAATGCAAGATGATAGCGAGGCACTGGAGAAAGGAAATTGATGTGGGGCCATTTTGAAGCCTCACGAGAGAGACAGAGATGGTCACACACACACACACACACACACACACACACACACACACACACACACACACACACACACACACACACACACACACACACACACACACACACACTAACACAACCATACCTACACACTTACACAATTGCCTCTGCCTCGCCATGAGACCATGACAGACTACATAGTTATTGTTAATTATTTTTGGAAGACACTTGCCAAATACGGTGTCATGGATATTGTTGGTTTAGCAAAATAAAGGTCATTATTCATTGTGATGCTTAAGTGAGTACTTTGGTTCAAAAATCATCTGCTGAGTTTGCCTATTCACTGTTTGTCATTTCTACACAAAGAGGTTAGCTTGGCACATCAACAGGATACGGTCAGCTATCCTCTGTGACACCCATGTTTAAATTCCTTTGAAAGGTACTGACATGAAAATGGTCTTCTTTGGACAGTTATGCTTTACTGGTCAGGATGCTCTCTACAGATTAAACTGTAATCTGCAAATTTATCACGCTCAGTGGGAGTATGTGATCAGAGAGGCCAGCTGCAATGGAATGCCAATTATAATTTTGAAAAAGATGGAGAAACTATTTTCTCATAAAACTTCCCAGTATTGTATTGCATGGTTGCGTCTGTGTAGCAGTCTGTGCATGTGGATATTGGCTTTTAAAATGCCTGTAAAAATGCCTGTAAAATTGTTCTTTTTCTTCCTCTTTATAGATGAATTAATAGAACACATACCAGTAATATCACTATGCATATGTGTACTGTGACTCTGATGGAAGCACATTTTTCAAATTCATTGAAGAATTGACAAATAAATTAATTTGCCATTTAATTCATTTCGTCATTGAAACCATATTTTCTTCAATGGCAGAATGAATGAATGATTGACATGACTTGAAAGGAAAACCTGATAGTGACTCTTGTTGCAAACATGCATATTTAAACACTCATGATAATACATGTATCTGCAACAGCTGAGTTTTCTACTCGGAAATTTAGAAATCCTTCAATCCTAATTTTATTGTCAATCAATAATCAAGCTTGAATCTATTACCCCCCCTTATCTTGAACACAATATGCATAGCCCTCTAAATGACAATTAAGAATTTGAGATGAACTAATCCCTCTATTCTGATAGAGAATTTATATGTCTGCAGGTCTGTTGCTGCATGTCATAATGGTTGACGTAAAATTTTGGGTTAATCTATTATTTTTTTGTGTGTACAAGTACTTGTTGTATGTAAGGTTTTTTGTCTTTTGGCAATTACCCACAGAGTTTCAGGTGAAAAAGGGACTAAACAGTCCCCATTATACTGAAAACACTATTGTGTGTGTTTGCATGAACGTAGCAACAATCAAGATTATAGGAGAACTTTAAGAGTTTTGGAGCACTCAAGCTGCACTCAAAAAATAAAGGGAGAGAAAAACAAAAAGAGACTATGAGTCTATTTGCGTTTCCATCCTTGAAAATGAATGATTAATTTAACAGAGGCTCAAAATGTACATAATCATTGCACATACCAATTACCTTAAAGAAATGATTGTGCTCCAATCACACAAAGTAGTGCATTGTAATCAGGGAGGCAAATGATTGTTGTCAGTGTGGGCACGTGCATTGGCCTGTGGTGTCAGGCTGCAACCAGAGCTATTGGCTGTCTGCAGGATTCAATCTTTCATGGGGGAGAAAGTGTAAGAAAGAAAGGACAGTCACAGCCAGATGAAAATGAATACAATGCATACCCATTATTAACCGACTGACTCTTACATTTTAGTTCCAAACGAATGAAGTCAGTGTTTCCAAGGTTTTCAAGGAAGACCCCATAGGGTGCGCTGGTCTTGAAATAAAAAGAGATGTCGGCACTGGTCTCTCCCTGGAAAGTGGCAAAATGCAGGTAGGATGATGGAGTGGTGAATGAAGCAGCATTCCAGTAGTCATCTGAAAAGACAAAATAAGAGAAAAAAAATCTGAAATCTCGAGACCAGCAAATAAAACTCTGGACCAGCACATACTGAATCCACCGTTGTGGCTGACGAAGTCTTTTCGAAAAATAAATAGCTTGATATAATTGCAATTTCATTTCAAATATCCGTCAACTTTCATTGGCAAACCACATGGCAATCAAAGCGGTCTGGAATAATATGTCAAGATTATTCTTTAACCTGTCTCATTTAATATCCTCTTAAAGAAAAAGAATTGATCTTGCAAAACTCAGTTTTTATGCAGAGATATTAACATTGCCTGTAATTTCCTGAAACTTCAACAATATACAGTGGAAAGCAGATCATTTCAAAGACGAATGAGATAATTTCTTTTCTGCTAAATGGGGGACCGAAGGAGAGTACACCAGCACAGGGACTAATCAGGATTTCTGATAACAACTTTTCTAATGACTTTTGAATGAAGTGAAACCAGTGGCTGCTAATGAAGACAAAGTAACAATGCTGATGAATTATCAGACTGTGGTTGATGAAGTGACTTCTTGGCTACCTCCTCTTGCCTCACCATGTTTCTTTCCCGCTCCGATCACTCAAGAGAGCTAAGAGAAAGGGATGAAAGAGGATGAGTAGTTGTGGGAGGACAGGGGAATCAGGCAGGCACGGTTGAGGAGATATTGAAAGAGTGATGGAAATGATGAGGATAAAGTCAAACAGAGGGCAGATTACATGAAAGGAGCCAGAGTCAAAGATTAATGTGTTGTCAGCTAACAATTTGCTTAAAACCATTTCCTCGACAAAAGTGGATGGGCCCTATTTTGTCTGAAATGGTGAAGCATGAGGTATTATTATTTTTAACTTAATGCTGCGGTCTCCAAAGTAGCAAGCCTATCTCATACCTCTCTTTATGCCCCCTGGTAAAGTCATGCCGTGAGTATATAGTGTCGCGATGTGTGCGAGCCTCCCAGCAAGCCTTGCTTTTGTTAAACAACAATTGCATTCAACTGTGTTTCATCATTACTTGCCTGAACCTCGGATAGCCACAACAAAAAACAAGTATTCTAAAGAGGTTACACTCTTAACGTGCACTGCCGTAACCTTTCTGCATCAATATCTCAGAAAGGTCACTGTAGGGTTGGAATGGCCTCTTACAAAAGACATTTCCTTGGAGCACAATTTCATTCCTACATGAATGTGTAGGTTGATGAATGGCTAGAAAGGCAGCTGATAGTAGATGCTATAAACAAAAAACAAAACGTACATGAACAAAGAAAAAAAATCTGTGACCTGAACACAGGTAAATCTCATCAAATGATATTTGATATTTATCAAGGACTTCACGGCTGCTTCACGGCCTATAGATAAAAATCAGCTGCACACTGACATGATCCTCAAATACAGCCTGTGCTGTCTGGCCCGTAGTGCCAGAGAGCACACCACAATGTCACTCTTTATCCGCTTAACTAAATTCACCTCCAAATCTTCTTATTATTCTCAGCGACACCAGCTGTGTATCATCTAGTGGCAGGAGCCTTATATGATTCTCAATGTCTATGAGTTTTCCAAATACTTTTGGCACTGATGTGTGCCTAATAGCAGAAATCCAGACATGCACTAATTTCCTCTTTCAGCCAGTATCCAAGGTGAAGGGATATGGTCTGGTACATGGTATATTTATTCTTCGTTCGTGTGTGTGTGTTTGTGTATGTGTGTGTAAGAGAGAGAGAGATAGAGATTAGAGTCCTAATTGGAAAATCCTTGTCAACTGGTTGAAAAAATAATTACTGAGCTTTCATTGCACTTGAATTTCAGGCATTAAGTTTCTTCATTTTGTGCCTTCACATGAATATTTTATATCTTATTTAACAGCCATTTGATTTGGCTTAAGCATAAATGTTGCCCAACGATCATCTGTATAGATGTTAGCATTCATATGTTTATATTTTTCGTGTATACAAAAAAAAAACAAAACAAAACAAAAAAATAAAACTAGAAATTGCTCTTGAATGTCAAATTTCCTATGCATTTTTATGTAAAATTATGTTCTGTCTTTCATATGCCAGAACAACAGATTTTTTTATTACACACATGTTGAGGATTGGTTGGGTATTTGAAGGCATTGAATAGCGAATAACATCACTACCCCTGCAGCATGAGTATGATGAAGTGATGGACCAAACTGAGTTGCTAGAATGGGTCTGTTAATCACAAATCCCATTAATAAAGTGCCTTTTTGTAATAATGGGCTTCTACTCCCATGGACCCCATGCAGCTGCACTGTCTACCCCGTGCATGAATCCACGGCTGGTTGTGGAGAGGAGTGTAGGTGTGCATCGGTGTGCATGTGTCCCTCTGCATCTGAGTGAGCCTCTTCTGGTTCAGTGTGATAAGCTTTCCCCCCCATGATAGAACTAGGCTCCACCCCTCTCCACCTTGTTTTGCATCATGTCACCAGGGGCAAGGGCAGATAGTGGCCATGCGCACAAACACACAGACACACACGACCACCTGCCATGCTGTCTGCCTGATTTTTGCGTTTGAAGTTGCAATGCTATTCATTTCTGCACAGGAAAAATTGGCAATTATTGAGTGAGTTAATTTTGGAATATAGAGGCATGCAAATAATCAAGTTTTCCTTTATGTTCCATCCGTAAAGCTTCTCTGAATATTTAATATGGAAAATGATAAACTACTTATTGAGGAAGTCTTTTTCACAATAACAACAAAAACATGACAAACATTTATGTTAACTTGAAAAGTTTCTTATGAACCAGAGCTTAAAAGTACATTCATGCCAAAAGATGAAGAAAATTCAGTTTTAAATATGTAATGACACCACAGAGACATGAAATACAGGAATAAATAAAAACATGAAGTGATATTAATTCATATACGGTAACTAAAACCATGGGGATTTTGGGCAAAATTTTGATAAAAAAGGTTGAAAATTACAGAGGCAAAGGAGGACACACGGATATAGAAATATAGCCAGGAGGGGAGTCATGCTCCAGAAGGTGGGAGAGACAACAAGAGGAAAGAAAGGGAGTGGGAGGTTAGAACTAAAGGGCTCAGAGGGGATCTATGGTGTGAGAAGGAAAGGATATCCGATCCGAAACTGAGTGTTGGATGGAAAACATTGCGCGAGGAAGGACGATGGAAGCCAATCAAATCTTCTTACTTCCCACATGCCAGAACCACAGATGCAGCCGGTTGGCTTGGCTCCGTGTTACATTTATCACATTCACTCCCATATTGATGTGTTAATCAGAAGTGTTTCAGAAACTATTCCAGCATGTCTTTCCTATCTGGGAAGAGGCAAATACGAGAGTGTTTACTACAAAAGGCCGAATACCTCCATTCTTAAACATAACACAAGGGTATTCCACAAATTCAATTTAATAAAGCTGTACAAAATGAGCTTGACTGAACAACCACATGTTCTTTGAAGACACGTAGCTTGATCATGTGTCATGAATTCACCTGTTAACAATCCATCAAGTCTTCCTATTTCTATGGAGATTATACGTTCTGATAAATGCAGTCTACCATAGCCCACAAGCCTTTTGGTGATAAGCTGCATGCATATACAGTTGTAAGTAAAGTTACTGGAAAGCCTTTTTCTCTGCCTAATTGGTTTTCAAGGTGGTGGTAAAAATAGACATTCTGTTCCTGTTGAAAATTTTATGTTTCAATATCCTGGATGCCCTTTGTGTCATTGTATGAGCCATTACTGTGTACAAAAAAGCTCGACAAAGAGCCATACATAATGTGGAGGAGCGGACAAATACTTCTCTTGTTTTCTTTTTTGGTATTTTTTTATATTCCTGTGAAGTTTGACTGCAGAAGCAGACATAAAAAAATGTGCTGAACCACGCACTGTTTTCAGGACAGACTCCGACAGGAGCGAGGGTGTACAAATGCCATTGGAGGGCAAACAACTTTCTCCACTGGAAAATGAGAATAACACCTGCTCAGCTCCACACTTGCCGAAGATAAGGTCCTTTGATTTGCCATCAACAACAACAAAAAAAAGAATAATATTCAGTAGAAACTGGGCAAGATATACAGCTGGCTCCTCTTCTTACTATCATGATTATGAATAAAAACCGTCACCTCTCCTCTGCCATCTGTCCATCCTTCCATCTGCTGCCGTTTGATGGGAGTGTGTCTGTTTGCTTGCACATCTCCTCATGGTACACAGACCAGAACCAAACAAATTGGGATTATTGATGACTCCACATTGCACATATGTTTGAATGTTAATGTTTGTGTGGGTCTATAGGTCAGCTCTATGATTGTCTCCAGCGCCCAGTGATATTAATATAAGTGTTCTAGCTAATGAAGGCAGCATCTCGCAGAGTCCCACTCGTTGCTATTTTTTCTTCCGTTGTCTTCTGTCTTCTGAGTATGTTGTGATCACTTCTAAAAAAGTGCCACACATGTAGAGGATGATGAGATCTGCGATTCATTTGGGCTGAAATGTGGCTCAGGAGGCCAAGTAGATGATTCATCTGTTTATGCTTGACCAGATGGGTTATGTTCCACCATCAGCAGATGGTAAGGATTGACTGACTGCTCAGCCCCAGGTCATTATCATGAGCAGTTTCTGGCACACACATGCACAAACACACATACACGTTGAATTTGTACCTCTTTTAGCTGTGAGCAGAATAAACTACAGGCCTCATTTGTGGTGAACGCTTGCTATTTGTGATACGTACTTGCTATGAAAACTGTCTTCTCTCAAAAAGTTGTTAGCATGGTCTATGAAAGGACTACAAGCAGCGGCAGGATCACCTGACATGGAAAACTACTCTGACTTTGAAAATGCCGAAAAGTGCAACTCTTGAGACGTTTGTTGAAAACACTTGAATTGAAATAGCTCTGTAATCTGTCGCAAAGTGGTGAGTAATGCAGCTCGATTTCATCCAACTCTTACTTTGAGACATGTTTTTCACAGTTCTTGTTAAAAAAGTTTCAGTCCTGTGATTACACAGTTACAGCTTATGTAACATCAGAATCTTGAGGTAATTTGCTTGTCTGTCATTTGAGACCAGCAGCGGCCTTTATCAATCTCATTTCTTAATTAAATTGCTTGTCACAAACTTCTATTGCTCATAACTAAAAATTGAGAGACAATAAGAAATGGAGTTTATGACAGGAAAGAAATTAGTACTCTAACCTTTTATGAGGAGGTTGTGTTTTCAAGACTGCCTGTCTGGTGAAGTATCACAGAAACACAAGTCTGACACAGACAGGAGTGGAACTTAGGCCAAGAAAAAAAACATTAATGTGGAGCACAAACACAGATTGAGTCCAATACACAGTCAGAGTAGGAAATCCATCTTTCAATATCTGTTTAATTTTTTCAGTTTTCTGTGTTTACAACCTTTGACCCTGAAGGTGAGCAAATCTAAATTCTGCCGAATTCATCTCTGCCAATATAGACATTAAGGCTTCAGGAGTTACCTGGCGCAACATACCTAAGTTCAAGGTTTCTTTCAGCCAAATCCTTGTCTCATCCAGCACAGGGAAGCAATTAGCATGAACTGTAAATCCTCTAAGTGATGTTCAAGCCTCCCAGTTAAGTCAGATCAACTGTATAACTATGAGTGATGAGTAAATTCTTAATGACAGGACTTGACGCTCCTCTGACTGGTCTCATGTACCCTGTATCACAGCTGATGTCAAACAGGAATGGGTCGTGTTATGTTAATTTTCATAGAGATATAAAAACTGCCATTGGACATTTTTATTCATTTCTCAAAAATATTGCATGTGCCTTGATGTAGGCCTAAGTTCTCTTCTGTTCTTCAAAAATGTTTTTTTATTTTTTACTGCTCTCAGGGCTTCGGTGGTTTTAATTACATTTTTTGCCTTTTAAAAAATACCCTTTTTCTGAAACACTGATGATGTATTTCATTGACTTTCAACCATCCACAGTAATATTCTTTGCAGTGCTCATTGGATGCCATTGCCCGTTTCATTTATTTTTTTTCAAACAAAATTTCCTCTACAAAAAAATTACAGATTCATTCTGTCATTCTCAAAAGAAGTCACAAGTACCAAATACAACACATTGTCCTGAGCTGGGGGAGGGATGCAACCAAGGACCTCATATGACCCTTATGAGGCAAAGCCTCTTCCATAGAAGTTATATTACAAAAATATCACATTTAAGTATTAAATGTGAAATTTTTGCTTTATTCTTTTTTTTTGTTCATTTTGAGTCTCATCTATTAAAATGTCCAAAGCCAACATCAATAAATGGGACTAATTCTTCTCTGTCTGGCTGTAACTGCATAGGCTGATATTAAACCGGCCATGGAAATGGGCTTCATTAATGCCAGAGCACGTACATTCGTACACACCCACACATAATGTTGCACTCTTACTTGCTTTTGCACTCATATCAGCAAAGACTGAAACATACAGAGACACTGGTGCACGTCCACTCAAACACTAAAGTACCTCATTTTACTAAAATTTTCTTTGGCTGCACAAGTCATTAGTCATTTGCCAACCCAATCATGTGGCAGCCAATCATCATTTCTCTTTCTGAGACAGACCTTAATGCACAGTCTGAGAAACATCAATCATACAGACTACTTATTCACATGTAACATTCTTAAAACATGTTTAATATGCCTTGATGGGATGATTTTAATAAAAGCTCTATGTTTTGGCATCTTCACCAGAGTGGTAATACTGTGACTCAAAGACGTCCTCATTATAAAGTTATTTTATTAATTTGGTCTAACAACATAAAGACTATTACTATTTCTCTGTCTCTAGAACAGTCTGTGCTTAATAAAGTGAGACAAAGAGAATATGGATACTTCTTTCAAACCAACAAAGGAATCCGTCTTTTATAATTGCGCTGGACAAACTGTGACAAGCTAGCCACACACACATCAACAGACTTGATGTCACGGGTCATTAAATCCTGGTTTGTTTGTATGTTGGCAGCTCTGTGATGAAGGGATATTACAGTGCCAGATTGTTGATGAAGGTACCATAATGAGTGTGACACCAGTTAGAAGAGAGGGCAGGTGTTTTGTCATGTACTGCACCCTCGACAGAACCAGGCCACTTCCTATTTGCCGGATGAATGGATGGACAAATAATAACAAATAAAAAAAGTGGATCAAAAACAAATAACCATCTGGGATATTTTCAGCATTGGATTCATTTTGGGCTTTAAAACCAGAACATTATTGTGTGAGAGAGGTCTGACCCACATGTCTACTTCCTCACTGCACTCAGATTCTCCCCTTTATTATTCCCCCAGTATGAAAAATGAGTAGTCATGGGGAGCATTATTATCGTTATGATCTCCCTGTCTTACACCCAAGATTTAATCCACATTTGCTTTTACCTCTCTGCAGGATATTACTGTCCAAATAACACCTGGTTCTTTGTTACATCACAAAGATAACAACACGTCTCTCTATCTATGTTGTATTAGTTTCATTAGTGGGGTTTATCTCTCCTACTTTATCCATGGAAAAAAAATAGGGAGAGGGATTAGACAGTTGAGGGAATAAGAGAAAGAAAAAGCTGTTTCATTACGGATTCAATCACTTCAATATGTTTTAATGATGAATTATTAAGTCAGAAGCTAAAGCCAAAGTTATGATTATTAAAATACACCTCTAGGGTGATATCACACTGATGACATCTGCGATAAACTGGTAGCCTTTCTTGACACCAGACAAATGCAGAGGAAGGACTTTGTTGTATCCAGAAATGCTGGTATCTCTGGTGTAACATTCTGATGTCAAGATATCAACAGCACCTGTAACATATGAAGATGCACACGCAGGTGGTGTGTGTTTCCTTTGTGCGTGGCTGTGCACAATGGATATGTCATTGCAATGGAAGATATCCCTTTTCAATGAGTTGTTTCGCATTATTAGCTTCTATTTTCACTTTTCCAGAAATGTCTTCATATTGAGAACTTTTCTATGCAGCTAAACATCAGAGATGCATGATGAATCGGATGCAAATAATCCATGTCCACTGACCAGAAATGCAGTACATGTACACACACACACACACACGGCAGGACTAACACCCCAATGCTTTTTGCATTCCAAAGTTTAAGTCACTCATATGTTATGAAAAATAAAGGTCGATATGATAGAGCTTCAAAATCTGTCTTCCAGTTGACCCCGACTCCCAATGTAGACAGTGCATTGATAGTGATTAGATGACTGGAGAAAGAAAAACAGCAGACACACGCCTCAGAGTCTGCTCCTGCAGTGCCTGATATCTGATGTTTCCCGGAGAAACAACATAAACTACAGGGAACTAGATGGAAGAGAATAAAAGAATGAGGAGATGAGTGTCAGACTGAAAGTCTCTGAATAAGGACCTTTTATCTGATCACATGGATATATGTGATCAGATCTGTATGCATATGAATTAAAAGCCCAAGACACACACAGCCCACACATGCTCAACAGATATGGCTTTTGTTTCTTCCACAGCAGACCACAGTTGAGTTAAAACATAATTTTCTCTCAATGATCTCTAATATGTATGTGATAGAGTATGAGAAATGTGTTATTTTCAAAATCAAGCACAACCCCAGATTAGAAACATGGTAAATAATACTCTGCTATGCATGGCATGCTTTCTGTTATTCTCCATCTTGATAGTTTTTAATGAAGAACCTTGACAAACCACTGGCAGCAAATTTGGAAAGAGGTTTGTCACTTTCTCATACTTTATTTATCATAATCTTCACAAACTATTTCTTCCCCAGACAATGATAATTTGTAGATTACAAATGAAGAAAACTGTCCGCAACTCTAGGCAAATTAATATAATTATGACCAAAGAGTCCATCTTTTTCCCAAATCACTCTGTTTATCTAAATGACCCCCTTTTTTTCAAGACGTTAAGAAGAAGTCAAAGTACTTTTGTGAGCAGAGACGCTTGCTTGTGCATTTCGGTGCCAAAACAGAGCCTCCAGTGATTTGTAATGGCTAGCAACACCCCAGTGCCCACTTAAGGTTCCATCATGAAGAAATATAATGTGTTGCTAAATTCTGGTTGAGCCAATATCAGACCCCTGCTGACACCACTGTAGAAAAGGTAAAGAGCAGGCACCAATGTACTATTGATTTCTGTGACAGGGTTTTCAGTTTCACAGTGGGTGTTTCAGCCTGCCTTTAGAGAAATGTTCAGAAAAGAAATGAAACACATCAAAACTTCATGTAATGTGACATCCTCGCAAGTCCCATTACTACTACAGAAAAAAAGACAACAGTTACTTTTTGGTGTTTCGTTTCATTGAACGTGTTAGAGGCACAGTTTGGTCCTCCCAGTCCCTTAGTAACTCCTTAATAGTGGGGTACAGTATTTAAAATAATTCTGAATGCATATCCTTCAATTGCATTTTGGATACATTTATTATTAAATTACATTACATTGTATTACAAATACAGCCATCCTGAAGGCCGAAATCATCCTTCTTTGCCAATAGCATGCTTAATTATTTTAAACTGTGTTCATTGTAAGGCACTGGCATTTCAGGTGATAATTCAGCAGCCCCCTTATGGCAATCTGTCGCTCACAACACTCCAGGCAACAAATTCTTCATCTGTGTATACAAATACATGCAATCCTTTGTGGTAGCAAAACATAAATTTTCTGTACAAAACACCCACTTGGTGAAATCATAGAGATCCATTCCTTCTATTGTTATATCTGCAGCTATATCAAAAACTGGCTGGAATACCATTAGCTGTTGTCCTCAACTAAGTACGAGTGACAAAAATGGTCATTTTCCTAGCCCTGACTTTTTAAAAGCTTAATACACTGTCAACAGGACATTTTAATAAGAGCTGTATTTACAAGACTGGAGGTGTTCTTTTGCCACAACCTTTGATGAGCCCGTTACAAAGGTTATGCAGTCATGCCTTTACAACCCACTGAGAATTCAGAAAATGATACTCCTTCTCAGCAGTTGAGGTCATTAACGCACATATTTCCTCTTAATTAGGCCGTTGCAAATGCAGTACTCCTGCCTCACTCAAACATGTCTTTTACACCTGCAGCTAACCCGGAATGTTATTTCTACTTTTCATTCCCTCGCACAGACTTCCTGCAAAGTTTGAAGTTCCTTTTAAGATGGTGCGGATAATTCTAAAGCACAGCATGGCCTGGCTGCTGGCTAAATCACTGACCTTTCAACTGTCTTTCAAACCGACTGCACTTCAGCTATCTCAGACACAGGCCTTCCCTCTACATACATACATACCCTATACTCATGGTTGCTTACAGTATTATATGTAATCAATCTTATTGATTTCTCACTATTACCGACCAATGTGCTTATATATAACATCAATGTTAATATTTCTTATTGGCAATGTGTCAATTATCCTTGCAATGTATTTATTTTTGTTATTCATACAGTGCTTTTCTAACCTCCCATGACCTGCTGTCCAACAGACATCCCATTTTGGCTTGACTTTATTGTGTTCTTTGGAAATTCAGACTGAGCGCCCCTTTATGTGGACATGAATGTTCTACATTTGCTTTTTTATCACTGATTTGTGTAAGATTCCTTTAGATCTTTCCACTTGGCTGAGGTGCTTTTTCTGGCAGTACTATGACAGCCTTAATTATATTTGGCATTCTTGACTAGACTTCTTTCGCTATCATCTCAATATTCACCTATAGTACGTTTGTTCATCTTCTGGTCCGGAGTCAATCAAGGGACTATGTTTTGAAACCATTAAAAAAACTGTCCATCACTCAGAATTGAAGCCTGGCGTTGCGCGAAAAAGTACAATCACACAGTATAAAAGTATCCGCACTTACTATCTCCATGACAGCGAAGCGGTCCAACAGTCAGTTTTGCCTCAGAGCCTGTTCTGTCAGTGTCACCCACTGCAACCTGGCTGACAGGCAGGTGTTCCTTATATACCAAGAGACCAGAATCTTCTCTCCTACAAAACAAGTTGAATATGAAATAAGACACTGGAAAGGGAAAGATATGAGCTGCTGAGAAAAAACAATTCAAACGGTGATGACCTCTGATTGTAACGACACATTATCTATTAACACTTGGGGTTTGTTAGAAACATCTTGAATACAATATGTATTAAATTTCCCCCAAAGTTTTTTTTAATGAACACATTACATAGTTGGGTCATTATCAAAAATGTGTACCTCTGTGATAAAGAAAATGAGTGAAAGAAATTATTAAATAGTATTAAATAGTCAGTCAAAAATAACTTTGTCAATCGGGTCAAATCATGTCTTTGGGGATTTAAATGCCGGGGGGGGGGTAATTGGTATGGATTAAGTCATTCACTTAAGTAGTTTGTTTAACAATGAACCAGCTAATCCCTTTTTATTATAAAAACACATGTAAGAATTTTTATAAGAATGCAGAGAATTATATTGCACATATTTTCACCGTATAATGTGGTGGTGTGTGGGCATAGTATAAATTACATTTCGTCATATTTTATCACCCTATCATCTAAAATGTTATTAGTCAGGTTTCCTACTAAACCCCCCTTGACTCTTAAAACGAGGACAAATGCTTAAAAAAATCTTGAACAAAAAAATGAATCTGTCTTTCCGATAAGCGCAGTATGTGAGGTGATACATGAACAGCTGATCGGATAACCTGGTTGAATGGAAGAGCAGCAGGTTTACCAAATGTGTCAATGAAATTATGTAAATGGAATTTTGCTGCTACCCAATCGAATGAAGTGGTCTACTATTAAGATCAGTAGACACAAACTAAACATACAAAAAGTCTCGTGTTAAAAAGTTTGATTTAGATAATGAAATGAAAAGATTGAAAGATCACTTTTTTGATTTTGATGAGAGCCCTCGAGCCTGTAAGATCAACAGCAAGGTCGAGGGTATGGATTTTCCTGCACATATGCTTAATCTGGAGCTGATTGACATTTTTTATCCACATGGGTGTATGTGCTGATAAAATCATGGTAATTTTTTTTTTTTACTGCGCAAAAGCCTGTCCACCGGGTACCAGAACAAAGTGAGAGCAAATATTTCCAACAGTCTCATCACATGCACCAAAGTATGAGAAATGATTAAACCCACTGGTATATACAGATTATTAACTTTGAATTGCTTCATATGTTACCATGATTAGTTCAAAAATTATGGCTTGGAGACAGCTGCCTCTTAAATTCCCCCCTCAGTATCGTTTATGATATGCACTTTCTAAAAGATTGGTTCTTAAATTCCAATTTTTTCAGACTAAGACTGTGTAACAGTAAAGGGGGAGAAATGACAAGTCAGTTGTTAGGAAAATTCTGTCCAGGGGAAGAGTGAAAAAAGAGTTTAGGCGTTGAAATTCATTGGAAAGGCAGGTGGGGCTTTACAATGTTATTAGTAACAATAACCAATAACAATTGTCATCCAGAAAATAGGATATCTGAAGGACCTTCTCTCTCAGTAGACAAAGTATTCTGTTCTACGCTTCTCTTTTCCAAATCAATTATATCCTACCAAACCTCATTAAAAAACAAGGAATCCTGAAATATAAGTTTGAACACTTTCAGGGGTCAACACATCATGTTGGATTTTACAGCCAATCCCAGCAGTGGTGTCTGGATCATCACTGCTTCTAACTAATATTAAACAGTAATTTAATTGCAATAAATTAATTTTAATAAAAAAGTGGGTATTTGCAATGCATATACTTTCGAGAATGCATAGCTTAGCATTTCAGAAATGCCTCATATACATAGACATTACAGGGGTTTATTAAGCTTGAAAAGGGATCAAATTAAGTGAAAGATAAAACACCAAAACACATTTAAATTTCAATATCAGCTATAGTTGTCATTTTTTTATATTACATCTCTGGTAAATCAGCCTCTTGAATTCAGTGCATCCAGACGTGACAGTCCCATTCTATCTTGCGAGATTTGTAGGATGTAGACTACAGAATGAAAATCTCCATAGACTTGAACAACTCCAAGTCAGGCATACTATCCTTAAAGAACGTGAGATGTAAAAAACTGGGCTGTTTGCCGGCTTTACAGACTTGAATATAAATAAGAAAAAGGAAACTACTATGGAGTTGAGGATTGAAAGCCATTATGCGGAATTGTGCTAACCAGGTAGGTAGTCCAATCACCAGTTAATATGTCAAAATGTCCAGAGAGACACTGAAAACCCCATGATTCCTTAATTGCAGGTAAATGTGCTGAATGGCAGTGTGAATATTGTGTGAATGTGTACATGGTTGAAAGAAAATATTGTATCATTCTTTGAATATCTTTTAATAGAAAATAGTGTACAAATACAAGACATTTACTGCACCTTTTTTTGTCCCTCTTTCTTTCTATTTCTAACCATCAAGTGTTTTCACTTCCATTTCCAAAAATTATAAAATGGGAAAAAGTTAAGACATGTAAAGTTGTTAATAATAGTGGTAACACATGTAAATCTAGTTGAAAGAAAATCAACCCTAGTTCATTTCATTCATTAAATTTTCATGAAGACAGAAAAAGCTAAACCCAGCAAACAAACAAAGAAACGAAAAAACAAATCCCCACCACAGTCCTCACCCCTAGGGTTCTAAACACTTTGCATCAGCAAACATAAGATTAGCAGACCACGTCAATGAAAAGGGTGAAAACATGTTTTTTTTTTTCTTTTTGAACTCTTCATCTTTAAAATGACAACTTTGAAGAGGCTTGATAGATTTTTGCTACTGGCAGGAAGGTATGATGCTAAACCTCTGATTATGGAGATACACCACAGCATTGGTGAATGTAAAACCAAGATGGATTCAGTTGGACACATAGAAGAATGATGTAAGCAAACATATGGGCCGACTCATCTGTATCAGTGTTCCTGTATGACCCCCTGCACCCGACTGCAGCCGGTGGACTCTGCGTAACTTTTTAACTATTTATTGCCAGCTGTTTCAGCAGATTTTAATTAAGCATCAATGCCAAACTGAAACTTTAATAGATAGATAGTAAATACGTAAAGAAATGGTTAAACTCCTGCTGAACAATTCCTAGAGCAGTCTTACTTACCACTGTGTGTGGTCGGCGTCGCAGTTGCAATCGTACTTGGGGTCAGTGCAGTTTCTGTCGATGCCGCAGGCACATTTCTGGATACCAGGCGCCGAGCCCCCCCAGTAGATCTGCTTCTCACTGCTCCTGCCTACCCACCATGTGTAGGGGGGTCCAGCTGTGCAGGCAAATATAAAAGCATCAACCTGTGAGTCTCTGTATAGAAAGATGTTTGTCTAATCCTTCAGCTGAATAATAAAAGTGCAGGAGATGCAAATCAAAAGGCTTTTATGAGGGCAATAAAGTTCGTGTTGCTCAACTGTTGAAAGTCATTAATTAAAGGTGATTAATTGTCTTGACTGTTTGAGGCTTTTGGTGCATTCATGTAATTTAAATTGACGACGAGCAGCTGCACGTTGACTGTAATTCTATTGTTTAATATGTCTTGCACAGCTGGATGGTACATTCTTTTGAGACTGGCAGCCACATTTAGTCACATATCGCATCTGCAATTTTAGAGATTTATTAAAATACAGGTTCCGGGATGTTTTTAAATACTCATTTTTTAGCTTTATTACTTGTGACTTTTTGTCGATGTAATTTTCATGTTATGTTGCGGCAGTGAATAGTTTAGAAAGACAAATTTCACAGTGAATGCATTTAAAAAAGAATGATGAAGTGAATCATCAGAGGTGAAGTCTCCTTTTCCTGGCTGAGATGAGGATCTGAGATATGCAGGGTTAAGAGGAAAGTGAGAGCACAGTCTCCCCCGGTGCTCCTCTGCTCCTCTCGCAAAGACACACATCCTCTCGGCCGTACTAACTTTGGTCTGTTTGTCAGGTAGTCAATAATCCAGCAGGTCAAAGATGATTCTAGCAGTAACTACTGCTTTTCGTGTAGCTGTTTAAGCTGACCAGATAATATCTAGTGACGGCAGTGGAGAAATCAAAGGTAATAACTTCAAGTTATGGCTTCTTTGTCCATATGATAATGGATTCATCAGGTCCAGTTGATGATTGTATCGTCAGTTCCTACTTTTAAATGGATGACAAACCACCAAGGGGTCCAAATGAGCTCAGAGATGGACCTTTACCAAATGTGATGATAGCTTAACTCTTCAGTGGTCATAAAAGTCATTTTTATGGTCCAGGAACAAGGCAGGTTGTCTCTCCAAATGCTAGGAACCATTTCTTAATGGCACAAACCCTGAGCAGCCATTTTGGATTTAATGCTAATTTAAAAATCTGCATCACGGCAAATGGCTGCCATTATAAACTGCCATGAACATTCCAACAACCAGAGGGGTTTGATTTATATCATTTTGACAAAATCAAAAGAAATACATTTCCGGAGACAACAGGGAAGTGTCACATGGAACTTGAACAAATGCCAGTGATAAAAATTGTTAATGGAATGCTGCCCAAATGCAATAAGGCTGTGTAAAAAGCAAACACACAAACAAACAAAGATACTAAAAACAACAAAAAAAAAGCTGAAAATATTCACACCATTCTGCAGCTGCAAAATCCAGTTTCATATAAAATCTTCGTAGTACATTATGAGGTAATCAAATCATCAATGCTAACAGTTTGCTATACATTAATCTTGCAATCATGCAGATATACAGTATGTATATTCAACAAGATTTTTATCACAATATGCCATACATACTTTGATCCAGCCAGTTTTAAAATCTGAAGTGTCAAAAAATAATGAATTATGAGAGGAGGGTTACTTGCTGTGTAAGACTTCAGCCAGGAAGACAACTGCTGATCAAACAAATGATTGATGGTCATTAAAAAAGTGACTGAAGACTGTCCTTGAGCACCAAAATCCTATCCATTTGGACTTTGATTCTGACAGTAAACAGCTGCTAATTAATGTGCCTTGATGTAAGCTTTGATACGAAGCTAGGGAATAAGGAAATGAAACGGCGCGCCTGGCTATGTAAGATCAAGGCGAGGCTGAGAAACACCGGGTTTGCTGAGGCACGGTTATCACTAAACCCTTGTTCTGGAACAAGACTACAGAGATCACACAACTGCTCTCAGGGGCAGGGCAAATTACAGTCTGTTTTAGGTGAATTTTCTTCCTGCCTTGCACCTGAAATCACACTGTGTGTGAACAGGGCACACATGTCTGGAACTACGTTTTGCATGCTACAAGATCACACAGAAGCAAAATATGCACTCCTCCCTGTCGTCTATAAGCATTCATAGGAGCGTCGAGGGATAATCATTGGAGGGAACTGATTATTCATTCTGTTGTGTGCAAACTGCAGAGGAAAGCACTGTCTTGTGGTGCGCTCCCTCTGTAATTCCTTATCTCCAAAGGCTCTCTTCCTATTATTCAGCACCTCCTTCAGGTTGTCGGTGATCAAGGGCTTTTTAGTGAGGAAGCATCGCACTGTGCTGATGGGGATGGTGTTATCCACACGGACGCTAATGTACTCTGTAATAGGCTTGAGCCATTCACAGAGCTGATATAGTCTTAGTAGGGCTCAGAGAGTACATCCTGGCCTTCACACAACCCTGGAAGAGAGGCTTCCTGTGTGCATCTTTTCAGGACCGAAGTTGGCATGGGGAAAGCAACGCTTGGAATGGATTGGACTGGTGTTGTTTTGAACACTGCTTTCCCATCAGTGCGTTTTCCAATTATCTTAACCTGCACCTCATCACCTCAAAAAACCTTATTTAATATACTTGGCATGAATCTAACCCTACTTTATCCTCAACAGGTTTTATGAACTATACTTAACTACAACCGTCAGCTCTGATTGTGGACTATATGGTCAATTAAAAAAAGGAAACGTTTTCTTTTTTTTTTTTTGTGTATTTGCACCTTTCAAATCTGCCTGGGTTACCCAGCACCACTGCTCATTAAGTGCACAAATGGCAAGTGGTACACCAGCTGTTGATCCTAATATGTTTTCAAACCTTTCAGCCTCAGAACTAATGTGAAAACTTCAGAGAGAACGTTGGAGGGGTTTCACTTGCCTTCCATGTGTCACATGTATTCAGTAAACAATTAATTTATAGAGTGGATATCACTCATATATTCTGTTGGTGTGTATGTTTGTTTATGTTTTGTACATTTGTCTGTCGCCCAATGCCCCATGCGGTATCCACTTGACATGATAAATGCTTGGGGTAGGAACCAAGTGTGGGAAGTTTAGTAGCTTCACCAAGCAAAATGCATATTGTTCACAGAATGAAAGTGCATTTTAAATCTGCAAAATACCTTTTTGTGTGTTGTGCAATTCTTTAGAGTCCCCTGGACGTGTCACCTTAAACTTCTCAATTTAAGTTCTGTTTTCATTATATTGCAAAATAGTGCTTTGTATATAATGCGTAAATTTAAAATGTTCATCTGTGGCGCTTGGTGAGGAATAATCAATGACGAAGCCTTGAAGTCTTGAATGAGAAATAAAGTTAATTATCGAGCACCACCATACCACTATACACTACCCCGAACACTTCCAGGGCGCACATATATAAGCCTCCAGCCTAATCCACGCTCCCAGCCCCAAGTCCCATGGGGTAGGAGGCCACGCCCCTCAGTGTCCACCACAGGTCACCTGTTTGTGTAACTATGGATACGCAATGTATATTATGCCCGAATACCTTTGTTGCGTGTAGCGGTATTCTGTAGTTTTCGTATTTGCCAGCTTACATATTCTGCAAGGGCAGCTACTCAGGATATTATGGGATTGAGATACCCACTTCATGTTTATCGGCTGTTTGAAATTGATTCAAACATTGTAGCTGGCTCTGGTATCTGATAATTTTCTGTCACCCCTCCATACTAGTAGAGATGCTAATCTTAGTTTGCTACCCCCAGTTTGGCTGCTTCAAATATTCTGTTTCTAGCCAGCATAAGTGAAATAAATGTTATTTATCAATACAGTAATACATTTCATAATTTAACCAGTAGCAAATACATTAAAAGTGATTATTATTCTATGAACATAAAAACAAAATATGTGGTATTAATTATTATGTGTCATGCCAATTAAATATATATGTTAATGATGTAAATTATATAATTGAAAACATTTTTATTCGTATCAGAAAATGGATAGATTTACAGCAAATCGAGGAAATTCATTTAAATGTAAATCCACTGTACTGATCCAGAATGTGATACTGATCCGGCACAAAAAAGGGCATGCAGGCTCTTTTTCTCTGCCTCATTCACCGGGGGCAAGAATGACCAGATTGTAATCTTTTCTGCTCTATCCCTGTGCTGTATGAAGTGACAGCAATGTGTTTTTGTCAAGGAAGGTGGAGGTGTGTCAGAGAGGGAAGTAAGGATGATAAGTGGATAAAAGGTAAAAAGGCTGTTGTCTTTCAAATTGGAAACGTAACTTGATAATTTTTGCTTGATAAGGGCATTCCTTTTGCACCCTGCAATACCACTAACCCGCTAGAGAAAATGAAACAATATTCCATTTCTCTTTATTCAAAGAAAAATAAGCTGAATTGTCAATATTGTTGTGTCAAATTTCACAGAGACGATTGAATCTTTTGAGACATTTTTTTAAAGGAATCGGATTTAGGCAGACATTTCAATCATCTCAAAAGAGGAGTGATGTGTGTTTGGTTATTTATATATTATATATATTTATATAATATCTATTTATATATATATATACACACACATACATATACATATATATATATATATATATACATATATATATATATATACACCAACACACACACACACTTTAATTGCTATCTATAGCAATTAAAGTGTTTATCTGGGTTTTTATATATGTGAGCTGTGTATGTGCACTTGGCCTCGGTGACCTATGGGTTTATTGTCTACAGAAAGAATTATCCTCATCTCTCTGCAGACAACTGTCCCGAAATGCCACTGTCAAAAGGATTAACTGTGCCTTCTTCTTTGACTTCACAGTCTTCTACCTTCAAGTGCGTGTGCGTGTGTCTCCGCATGTGTACATCTCCGCATTGATGGTGCTGCATTCCTAAACAAACGTGAACCATGATACCCTCACCGTTAGGTAAATTAGAGCCCCGGCCACATCAGTCTCTCATCAGTCTCTCCAACCTAGTTAGGAGATGCATGTCAAATTCAGCTTTATCTGCAGACACTTTGAAGATCTTCATAGAGGGATAGCTTGATTCCTTTTCCAGTCTAGTCTTAAAGTTCTGTGCTAAAATCAGATTTCCAAAAATAAATGTGCATTTTATTTTCTGAAAGCATGATACAATTGGAAAAAAAAATCCTCTCTCATTTGATATCGTATAATTTTTTAAGTCTGAAGAAAATGTGAAAATTGTTTTTCTAAATCATTCAAGACAGAGTTGGTGTGGGAGGATCAGCGGGGCATTGCATGGAAAATAAGCAAGGCGCCAGTTTAACTCGTCTGTTTGATTCAGTTTATGCTCTGCCAATGTACAAATACAGACACTGATGAGAGGTATAGTGGAAGGGGTGTAGGTTGAGGTGTAGGTGGGGGGTGGCGTGGGTTGGATGAAGTGAGAGAATGACAGCCTGGATGGATAGAGATAGAAGTGGAGTAAAGACAGAATCATGCTGACAGAGAGCTCGGATGGAGAACCGATGTGAGCAAGAGCTGCTGATGTGAGGGTCAAAAGAAGGTTGTGTGTTTTAACACACATAGATGTGTGTCGAGGGCATAGGGGGTGTTTGTGTATGTGTGTGTGACAAAAACAAGCCTTGGTGCATTGTAATTATCAGAAGCTTCCCTTGAGTTGTTTTTTTTCTTGACTGAAGTACCTGCTTGCGTGTTTACAACAAAGGGAGCATCATGAAAAAGAACAGAATCTGAATAACCAATATGAGCCAGTGTGTTGGAGAGGGCTCAGAGGGCCAGATCGTTTCATGCTTTTCAAGCACGGAACAGGTTTAGAAAACAAACAAAAAAAAACATTAATCCCTGAACAGCTAAAAAAAACTTAAAGGAAAGAACCTAGTAGGACAAACACATGCCTTAACATTGTCTTAACATTTCTGGCAAGATGTTTTCCCACAAAGCTTTGTTGTGTCATCTCATTGTTCATACAAGATCACAGAGGAAATGTTAAACAGACCACTCTTCCATTCTTATTTAATGCAAATTTCTGTCATGGTCAATCATTGGCACATATATCTATGCACTGTTATAGGAGTCTGACAGATATTGACATTTGCAGAAATAAATGATTTCAACAACTAACTTAGCAGCCTATTTGGATCTCAGAATGAAATTGCACCATGAACAAATGGACAAATTGCACCTAAAAAGTAATAGAAAAAAAGAAAAAAACAGAGGCAAGAAACAAGAGCAGATCATACAAATTTTCAACAAAATCTGAGGTTGAGCAAATTTATGTTGGTGAAGTAATGTTTATTTTTTATGAGATTATCGTAGATAGTCACTGCAGTTTACATTATTGACTTCCTGCTTACACTCTGATATATTCTCCTTGTTATCCTTTAAAAAAATACAAAAAATTGGACAGACCGGCTGATATGGTGATGCACAAGTTTTTGTTTACCACATGTCTAACGCATCAACTGTGGGCAAGTTTGCAAATACATTCAGTCACAGTGTTCAGTTCAGTGTTCAACAATTCACAACTGATGTTGATCCCATCTTTTCTTATCTAATCTTCCATTCATCCATCCATCGTCTGCCGCTTATCCTGAACTCAGGGTCGCACATGCAAACATGCTGGAACATGCAAACTCCACACAGAAAGGTCCGCTTGTCAGAATCGAACCAGGATCCTTTGTGCTGTGGGGCCGCAGTGCTAGCTACTGCGCCACCATGCCGCCCTTATCTTATCTTATCTTATCTTATCTTATCTTATCTTATCTTATCTTATCTTATCTTATCTTATCTTATACAACATTTTCACATGTCCCTCAGTCAAATGATAACTTGTTATATGCTCTTGTCCTATTTTGTATTGGACAATTAATGTTGTAGAAGAAAAGAGACTAGACTTACAAATCCAGCCTACTTTGGTTAGATTTCTGGATACGGATATTTTTGTTGGTAATCAGAGGTTATTTATCTGTTTACCAAGAAAAATATCCGCACCCAGAAATCAGAGGGCAAACACCAACACTCTGAGCTAGAATTCTTGTCTGTCTCATCTTTATACTCTGTTATTTCGACTATCTCTCTGTCTTATGGCCAAATCCCAAAACAAGCATAGAAAATGCTCAGGCAAACAATGAACTGATGACTTTTCCTCTTTTGGCTAATGTGACACCACACAAATCCTGCTGCTATCGCTATATAAATCTTTATTTCAAGAACTCGCAAACACAAAATCACTTTTACATGCCTCTGCATACTGAGCTACTCAGCTATTTCTTCACTTGCTCATGCAGAAAGGTTAAGATCTTCTTTCCAAGCAGATCAGTAGGAACACAAATCAACTCTGCAGAGGAACAGTGGATCTAAGAAAATGTTTCCATCTGATACCAATTTTTTTTCACATGCACCACATTAATTGCTGAGAACAACAACAAATGACCACACAGCTTTATTGTGGTTTTTCATCTGAGCATTTATCTGCAACACAGTACAGTATACGTACTATAAGTGACAAATAAATACATCGCACACCTAAAGTGACAAGGAAATATGGAATCATAAATCTGTAGTTGTCTCTGTGGCTAGACACCCACTCGTTTGTCTTTAACTCCAAAACGACTGAACATCGGTAGATAACCTGGTTAAATGCTGGGGTTGAGTGGGAGTGTCAGTCACAAGTCAACTGCTGGCTGAGGTCTTTCCCTCTGGAATTTAAAAGAAGAGAGAATAGGTCTTGCCATTGTTTTGTTACCATGTTATGTTCTCTCTCAGACTGTGGCCTTGTATTACTTAAACATCCTTGGATATCTTACTGTCTTCTATCCACTTACGATTGACACATTTTTGGACCACATTCATTCGTGTGCGAACTGAACAATCTTTACAGTGAGCAAGACCATCACAGCTTGCAGTACACCTGTAAATGTCATGCCATGTCACTTTTTGAAGAAAAGGGTTTTTTCCCTTCATATGATCCCCTGGAACAGACAAGAATATACTGTAGGTCCTTGGTTCCAGCAATGTACTCAAGCTTCTCCTGGGAGACCCAAAGGTGTCCCCAGGCCTGTTGGGATATATAATCCCTCCAGCATGTTTTAGGTTCACAACAGGGCCTCCAGCAAGTCGGATTTGCTTGGTGAACCTCTAATAGGATGCCTCCAGGAGGCTCCTCACCAGATACCTGACCACTTTAGCTGAGTCCTTTCAATGCTTAGGAACCAGGCTCAGCTCTGAGCTGCCTGCAGGTATCTGAGCTCCTCATCCATTCTCCAAGCCTCTCCAAGGCTAAGCCCAGATACCCTGCTGAGGGAAATCATTTCAGCTGCTTGTATGCCAGTGCTCAAAACCTAAGTTGAAGGGTGGAATGTAAACACACTCATACATTTAGATCTTAGCTATATGGCTCGGTTCCATCATTATGACAACGGACGCATTCTTCACCTGCAATAGCGCTGAATGTGCGACAATCTGCCCATCTTAACTCTTGCACCGTCTTAGTACTGGATGGTCTTAATTGAAAATATCATCTTAGTAAATAGGAAAAAGCTGTCAATGTTTGGTGCATTCTGTATGAATTTTGAAGTAGTAACTTCATTTACATTTGCGCATTTTAGGTGTTATCAAATCAATCCGAAAAAAAAATCAAATTTTAGGAAATTGTTAGGGTTTGTCATAAATTTAAAGACTTCCAAGTCCAAGAACGTCCAAGTCCAATCAAGACAATAAACTCTGAAATGACTTTGTTTGGACACAGCTGTGTCGTAGTTAATGTCATGAATGCCAGAATAGGATGCCTGACATGCAAGTGATCGCACAATGGTGTCAACAGATGTATAACAGCATGGCCTCTTTTCAATTTGAATAGCTAAGTCCAAATTTTTCTTCTTTAGGTAAAACAAGTTGTTTCTGCTTCTACCTCATCGGCACATTCACTTGGATAATGAAACATAATATACGCAATTTCTCTTTTTCTTGCATCTCCAAATGTATCTTTTAAGATAAACAGTGTGCCATACGTAGTGCCAAAACAACACTGCACAACAAAACACTGCAGTTCATGAACTTACTCAAGTAAAATAAATAAATTATAAATTAATAAATCCATTTCAAATGTCTTTTTTGATAGTGTGGATGCTCTTGAGTGCCTTAAGACCACTGAAATGGACAGAACACCTTGAAATTTCTCCAAGTGAAGGAATTAAAGTCCGTAATAGAATTCTGATTCACAGGAGTCAGATGTAGGATTTGCATGATCATACAAAGCGATAAACACCATGCATTCACACACACGGACTCCTACTCTAAAGGATAGCAGACAAAGGCATGAGGAACCAGTACGCATGCAGATAATGCCACTCTTGGACATTGTTTCCATAAATCAGCATAACCAGTCATCTTTCTGAGGGAACTGTTTTCTTTCTTTGTTGTGGTCATTTATTAGTTTCGGTGCGGTGTGCATTTGGCCCAGTGTCTCCAATCTTCACCGTCTGGTCTTTGTTAGGCTCCTGTCATCTTCATGTGTCTGTTTTTGAAAGGCAGACTGCAGGGAGGCATATTAGCCCTGCTCCGGGATTCCTCCCGGGAACGACGGATAATGCGATGAGTGTGTGTGTATGTGAGAGGAAAAAGGGCTTTTCTTTAAACCTGTCTTTTTGTTTATCTATAAGACTGCGAGGGTGTCTCCATTGTCCTAGCCTAGCCTCCCTTGCTCTCTATATTGTCTCAATCTTTCTCTTTTCCTGGACCACTGTCCATCAATTTACTATGGGAACCTCTGCCTACCTCTTGACCCCCATATCCAATCTTTATTCCTACCACGTATTAAGATCTCTTGATATTACACACTTGCTACCTTTTCCTTGCTCTCTCATATCTTTTGGCCCAAAGGCCACTTTCTCCTTTTCTCTCTTGTCTCATTGTGTCTTTCTACTTTCTCCATGCACTCGTGAATCTAATGTTCTAGGATTCTACCCCGCACTCCTGCCCTCTTTCCTTACATTTTCATATCACCAGATCTCAGTGAAATCTACCTCTCTCCATGTAAATGGTGTAGTTATCTCTATCCACTTATTCATGACTCTTTCCTCACATTTAATTTCTTATTGTTCAGCTCTCCATTAATCCAGCCAAACTTCCAGTTTCCTTTTTTCTCTGGACCTGACCTGAAATAGTATTTGCAACAAGTCCTGTCTTTTCTTATCTTTCTTTGTATATGCTTTCTTCAGCAAAAACTACAATATGTGCATAAATGTTATTTTAGCACTTTAAATTCTGTGCTTTAGGCTTTGTTGATGCTTGTTACATATCAAACACTAACTAACTCATGAAGTTAGCATGCTTATAATGGTTTGGGCTATATCTTAAGGGGATGTTTAGCATTTAATTAGTATCTCGTGCAAACATTGGGGATGCAAGTGATGACATACCTGTGAATTGTTTCACACTATTGCTTTGACTGACAACTGAAAGGAAAAAAGATAGACAGGAACATACCAGCAAAGGTAAGGGAGAGGGGAACTGCTTCCAAGCAACCATGTAGATGTTGCTCTGGTGAGCATTTCTGGGAAGGATATATATTCAGACTGTTTGCAGAACGCCAGGGATTAACAATATTGTACAGTGACGAACTCCAAATTCATGCTTGAAAACATTCCCTTTGTTGGCTCCTTATTTGCTTGTTGGTACATAAGGCTCGAAACATACAAACCAATAATCATTATCATTAGATAAAGCATTAGCTGTTTACCTATAAACATGTGCTTATTGTACACAGCTGTCATTAAATTTAGTAATTTAAAGTTGGGCTATTCTGTTGCAGTACAATAAGAATAAATAATGACTTAAGAAAACCAGCCTTTTTGATTTCTTCATTGAAGTAATTCTGTGAGCAGTTAGGGCATGTCATGCAGTTTGGGGTTATATGTGAATAGAAAAGAAATTATCACACAATTGCCCACAGCGCATGCAATGTCAAGCCAGATATCTACAGTGACTCTGTTAGAACACACAGTAGACGGTTCATGGAGGAATAATGAGTTATTTTAACAATTTCTACCTGAGAGAACCAATAACATTATCCTCCTCCCTGACATTGCAGAGCCTCCTACCTTAACATGCTGAACTGCATGGTCTTATTCTGATGTAAAAATCACTCGGTATACCTCTACACCCATCTGCGAGTCTTTGCAGGTCATCATGAGTTTATCCGCCCGTTCCATAAAAACATACCACAATAGAAAGAGATGAGGAGGAGGGCAAAATTAATATCAATAGTTGACCCCTTAATTGTCTTGTCTGCTTGATAAAGGGCACAATCTCCTGACTGAAATGGTTTCAGCCCTTGTACCCTCTTTCTAGAGGCTTCACGTTATGAAAGAAGATGTCAAGCATATTCACAAAAACCTCGGCGCAAAATACAAGGAATTAGAGCAAGCACAAAAGCAGACCCGTGGACGCCATTGTCACTGACCAAAGTTTGGAGCGACACCCATAATCATCATTAATAGGGGGTAATCTCAATCAGTCTGTGTGCCTATGTGTGTGTTTCAGGCCTTGAGTCAGATTTAATACCCTGTCCCCTCTTGCCAAGGCCAATGGACAGATGTATCATGAAAAAAATGGTTTCTGCTAAGACTCACTCATTTTTCACCCCGCTTTTTTTACTCACACTATCCATCTCCCTGCACATCCATCAGGCTTGTCATATGGATGAGGATACTGTGAACAACACTCATAATTACAGAGGAGGATGAAGAGGGCATAAACAACTCCACAGAGAGAACAAGAGGGACAGAAAATGAATCACAAAGAGGAGGTGGACAGAAGACAGTTTTGTAAAAAAGGATGCTTGGATGGAAAAAGGACAAGATAGTCAGTAACAAGTCAGACAAATAAAAAGAAAATTAAAATTAAGATATATGAAAAATTAAAGATGGACTGGTTTTGAGAATGATGTTTGGAGTAAGGTGTGAGAGTGACACAGCATTTCTCATTGACATATTGTCATATTTGAACACAGTGTGAGAAATGGATGCATGAGAGATTTCAGGGAAGCGTCATGTCATAGCCGAAGGTAATTGTCACTGCTGAACTTCTCATTGCGGCTGTTAGAGAGCCTGCTGGTTTGTCAAGATATGAAAACAAATTGGGAAATACAGTGCACATTGTCATGTTCGGATGTCAGATGGAGTAACATCAGTAACTGCTCAACGCCATTAAAATGTCATTAGTTTCCTCCTTCATACATAATCTTTGTGTGTAAAATTGCGGTCCAAGGAAGCAAGGTGATAGCATGTCAACAACGGGGTTTTAGCTTCAAAATGGGTTCAAGGCTGCAAATGAGCATCAGACAGGTATTTCCATAAGCATATCACTCTTTCTGCATTAATATTTCCTTTGAGGAATTATGTATTTTTTGAACATTTCTAAAGGCCCAGTCATCTTTGGTGCTCACTGCTTGGTAAACATAAAATTGAAAAATTAGCCCTTTGGAGGAAGTGAAGTGCACCTGGTTCAGAATCATTTGTTTCTTCTGTAATTCTGTTGTCAGATTGTGTGGAAGGAGTTGCATTTAAAAAAAAAAGAAAAAAATACCCTGAGCCTCTTTCGTTCCTGCAGCTTTGCAAATATCCTGTTTACCTTAGAGCCTTTTGGCCAAAATGGTTATCTACATGGGTCTAATAATTGGTTGAAAAACTAAATAAAAACAAAGCAATATCTACTCCTGGCCCAAAACACTGACGGAGCTCTGAGGTGTGAAAGCCATAAACTGGCTGCACTTGTTCACACCGCACCCACACATTCAAGCAAATGACACAAGCAGAACACACCCACAACAGCAGTCTGAACTTCTTTGATGCTGCGATGACACAAAACAACAGAATCACGTCTCTCTAACGTCTGTCAGCTGTCAAAGAATCGCTTTCACAATTTTTGCTTTGTATAAATCATGAAGGAGACGTGCATCATGCTGACAACACGGGTGCTACAAACATCATTGGAGCACTGTTGTCAGAAACCTGGTGGATTTCACACTTTCATTTTTAAAGATTTCTCGAAAACTGACTTTTCTCTGCCCCCCTACCCTCATTTATGAAACAACTGTGTCAAAGTACAAACAACTGATTCTCTACTCTCCTTTTCTCTACTCTTGTTTTTTTGCCTGGCCAAATGAAGCATGCATAAGTCAAGTCACGTTCAGTGTAAAACCTGTTTGAGCATGGAAAAGCCTCCAGGTTGTATATTATCTTAACATTAAATTGTCATCACCAGGTGATGTTGAGAGAATTGAAATCATCTGACACATTTAAGTGTCAGATTATCTGACTCCTGAGGTAAATTTGACAAAGTGATGGCGGAGAGCGCCTCGACGTACACTGAGAAAATCTGTGCAGACAGGAGGTCAGGGTTTGCTGCCGGAGCATGCTGGTCATTTCCTGTTTCATTCCAGCTGTTTCACAATCACTATGTCACAATACGCACCATGGCTTTGTGGAGGCTACAGTCATGTTATTATAGTAATTATGGTGGTTCAACTCACCTGATTTTATAATCAGAGTTTCTATTTATGGAATGTAGTGCAGCTCTCGACCTATAGAGCTGCTATTATCATAGATATTAACACAGACCCTTTGGCATGACTGGAAGGCAGGAGCAATGGTGATTACTAATGACAGGTTTATAATATACAGAATTGTAGTGTGTTTTCTTCCTTACCTCTGTTTCTCTTTGATCTGGCCAGGAGTGGGTTATATGCTTTTTGTAGTAGCAGAGATCATTGCTAGTTTGTGACTTAACCTTCAATAATAGTGGATGTACTACAGCCTTTCAAGTGAAAGGCATTGAGACTGCATATGTACAAATGTCTTCGAGGTGTATTTTTGCCACTGATGATTTCATGGATGCGTTGCTTGATCAGCATTAGGCTTCAGATTGATTTGCATGCTCTTAATAAAATGTGATGATGACAGCAACAGTTTTGTGTGAAGAAAGAAGGTTTGGAGACTTTAGAAAGCTCAGACATGTCAAAGCTGTACCAAGTCTTTCAAAGGAGAACAAAGAGTAACCTCTGACACCCCTTTCTTCAAACGTCTTTCTTGTCCAGCCTGCTACTTTCTTCTCTGCTCCGTTCCCTCCCTGTTCTTTGTTTGCAGTCAATCTGCAGGTGAAGAGGTTGACCTCATCGGGCCACACACTAACCCCCTGGGCTTCTCTCTAGGCTCACAAAGAGCCTGTAACCTTCTCGATCTTTTTCTACCTCTCGTACATGCTCAATGTCTGTTTTCAGCTTTGTCTGGTCTTTCAGTGGCTTTCTCTGTCCCCCTTTGGAATTCCTGTCTCCCCATCTCTCTGTTACCTCTCCCCATCTCTCCCTCATCGCATCGCTGTCTCTGTCTTAGCTTGAGTTATTGATTTCTGTAAAGGTTGACTGCAGCTGCAGCTTTCCCTTTTCTTTTCTCGACCCTGTCTCTATCTTTCTCCCCCATCTCCTTGGTAGAGTTCACTACTTACTTACTTTTCAAATCAGCTGCACTATACATTACATCCTTGTTTTCTTTTCCTGCCATTTCAGTCTCTCTATGGGAAGCATAAGTTGAGGTGAAAACCTCTTACAGTCAGTCTACACCTTTGTGGTGGATTCTCTTTGGCAGCCAAATTCTTCCTTGTCTAAATCTGTTCCTCAAATTAGTGATAAGACGGGACAATTACAACGCAGTTTGATGAACAGTCTTCTTCAGGAAACTATGTTAGAATCATCCAACAATACATTTTTTTTAATCATTTCCACTGTGTTACAAAGTTCAATTCTTTCCATATATCCCTACAACACCCACTTTGTCTCAAAACCTGGATTTTCAAAACAGAAAATAAGTGAATTCTCTTGTCTTCTCTTTTCTTCAAATGCAACTTCCTATATTTGGTCTTCCATGGGAAATTAACATAAATCAAAATGTGGGAAATTTAGAAATACTGAAAAGTTCTAACCCCCCCCAACATCCATTTATATATATCCTGTGTAATTTTCTGACTTTCACAAAGATATCATTATTTGGGATAATTGTCTGACATTGACCCCTGCACAGAGATTATATATCTATCTGTTATATATCTATATTATATATAGATTTCCAGTGGTGTGCCAAACCTCACATCTCATTTGTTGGTGCATCAATTTACTTATCTGTGGATGTTCTAAGTCATCCAAGTCATGGTCAATACTTGTCAAAATCTTCTTATCATAGCAACTGGGCTTGATTTTGTTCCCTGGAGGATGGGAGATGACACGTCTTCAAGGGAATCAAGTCCAGTTGCTACAAGAAGATTTTGACAAAAATCATTCAACTTATTATCATTTTTTTTTCTTCACAAATTTTTTTAAGTTTACTCATGAGAATAACTTTCAAATTTGTACAAAATATAATTTTCAAGCAGTCTCATGCCTTTATGGTATAATAAAGTGCAATGACCTGTACTATTGGATGTAAAACTTACCATTCAACTTATAATCATCCGTGTAAATATTTCATTTATCCATACATATTATGGATATAAGTGTTGAAAACTCAAGTTCCACTGAATAGGATAACCTTTAAATAATAATGTTTTTTTCTCTCATTACACAAGTTCACTACACATTCCATGAATAAAGGTTCTTACAAATTGAATTTCTGGTTATTCTAGCACAGTTATAATTATGATATTGATTGATTTACAATGAAATGTTGCTCTAGCATCTACAGCAACATTTCAATACTAGTATGGCATAGCTTGATGTCTTACCTCCATAAAACACCAATGACAATATATCACTTGTTACTGCAACTTAAAAAAAATAATCCCTGCATTCAAGCAACATATGGGATAGTATAAGTATGTTACGACAAAAATGATCTACGACAGCATCCGTAAAATGTCAAATGTGATATATCGTAAGGGAAATGTAATCGCTTTTTATCCCATATCCTGAAAAGTTGCAGTTGTATGATGGCTTCAACAAGAGCAACCAGTTCTAGGGGCAAATTAGAGGCACATTAAAACACGAGCTTCTGCCACATTTTGGGTGTACAAGAAATACTCTTCACTCAATCTTAAACACCCAAACACACACATACACACAGACACACACAGACACACACACACACACACACACACACACACACACACACACACACACACACACACACACACACACACATACACACAAACACACTAACACACACACACGTATATAAAAAAAATATATG